>JAXQGS010000037.1:0-45871 GCA_037040325.1 Mucor sp. M7501 | reverse complement strand
TTCAAAATCATCGATTTTTCCCTTGCTAGTACAAGGCAAAATTTTCAAAAAATCGATGATCAACTCGATCCCCAAAAAGTTGCGGAAAAGTGATCCATAGCCTAATGTCAGGTCGTAAAACACGATTGCACCTGTTTTGAGGCCGAGATTGCGCTTCGTTGGCGAGATACAAGCAATTTAAAGTCTTGATTTTACAGTGGTAAATACATTTGAGGGCTGCTCACTGAACATTGCGCTTATTAACATCTGGTTTGATTGTCTGTAGTTTAACGTCTAGCGAAACAGAGCGCTATGAAACCCTTCTTCCATGAAAAAGAGCAAAATTATTATAGGATTTCTAAACAGATTTACTTAAAAAGCGTGCCCAATAGCCTAAATCGATGAAGAAAAAACTGTTTCTGTAGTAGCAGGTATCAAATCGACTGACTGGCATTGTGTCATTTGACGGATAAGCGAAAAGGAAAATGTCTCTCGCCCGACTCTGATATAGCCTTTCTTTATTACTATAGAAACCACATATCATCCAGCAGATGAACAGAATTGATCCATTTCGCAAGATTCAACATTGCATAACGTGGGTGTAAGCCCGCTGTCGGCTAGGCGCGAGCTGGTCAGAAGAGTGAATGAAGCATTGTTGTTTTCATTGTGGGGTTTCAAATCGACTCGATGATTGCTCCAATGATCAGAGTTTGATGCATTTTAAAACGATAGAGAGAGAAAAAAAACCTTTTTCTTCCTTTTTCTTCCAAATTCCAATAAAATGGGGATACCACACCGATCCAACGAGGAGCAGCAGCAACTGCTGCAAGAACTGCGAAATTCACTCAGTCAATCCATCGATAAAGAGTTTCCAGATGCCGTAAATAAGAGCACAGTCAACAAAAGAAGCGACATGCCAAACTAATGTGTCGAGTACATAGCAACTGATTCAATTCCTGGAAGCCAATGTCTGGATTGTTGTAAGTGCGATATCCTGGTAGCCAACAGCAAAAGGCCTGACAAGCTGTGTACATGTATAGAGCGATGCCAAGCAGCAATTGATGGATACAGTCAACTGGCGCAAAAAGATGAACACAGACCACATACCAGTGGCAACAAAGTACAACAAATTACCTTTATTAGTAGCCTGTCGAGGGTACAAGCACATTGATGACGCTAATTTCACTGTTCAACCAGAGCTGTCAGAAAGCGTGATTCGCATTGCAAACTGCATCGGTGGCGATTGTTTTCACAAATTCGACAAGGAAGGACATCCGATATTGATTGATCGCACAGGACACCACAACACAAAAGAGATGGGCAACAATGTCACTGCGGCCGAAATCACCAACTACCAGATATCAGCAAACGAGTTTCTGAACCGCGTGATTATGCCAGAGGGATGTGAGCGTGCTGGAAAGCCTATTCACAGCGAAACTGTCATTTTCGACTGTACAAACATGAGCTTGTGGCGTAAGTGTGGTCAGTGTGATGGTGTGTGGGCTGGCAGAAATTAACCTCGTTGCAGAATTTCATATGAGCGCCATGTACCACTTGAAGGCAATTGCAGAAATTGTGCAGCACTATTACCCTGAAACACTACATCGTTTGTTTATTGTCAATGCGCCATCCGCATTTGTGGTCATGTTTAAAGTGATTAAACCGTGGCTGAATCCAAGAGTGCGTATCTTGCTGTGTGTGTATACACGTAGATCCATTGGCTGACCACTTTTTCTGCTGTTAGACACTAGACAAAATACACGTTCTTGGAAGCAATTTCCAGTCTGTTCTACTAGACTACATAGAAGCCGACGATTTGCCAGATTTCTTGGGCGGAAATTGTACATGCAAGCACATGCCAGGCGGATGTGTGCCCATCATTGCTCAAAAGTCCAAGGACAAGTTCAAGGCCACTGACAAGAATGAAAAGGTGCCCACGGTATACAACACAAACGTCATGGAAGCAGCAACGACACAAGACCAGCTGTGTTGCCTTGTACCTAATTCTTCTGTTTACTACGATTAAATTATCTATTTATTTACCAAGAATGCGCGGATAATAGGTTGACATTGTGTGTGTGCTACATCCATTGCTAAATGATCGCACCAGACCAAATTCAAGTGGCTACAACGTGGTGGTTTTACGATCTCATTTGATGAGCCCATTGTGTTGCTGTCTGTTCCACACACAGTGATCTGGATCCTTTTGACTCTTTGCCTTTCTCTCCTCTGTGTGTCTGAGCCGACTGTGTTTTCTCTCATTTCTCTTGTTTCTTATTTTTTTTTCTTTTTCTCTTTTTCCACACAACCATCATGATGGCAAAATTGAATGTGTCCAAACGGACCATTACTACACTGACAGCATTCTCCATCATTCTGTCGCTGCTGTGTCTGTTCTACGTGACAAACAGAACCAACAGACTGCAGCCCGCCGAGAGTCATGCAGTAGAGCCAAATGCCACAGTGCTACAGCAGCCCCAATTGCCCATCAAATGCATCGCAAACACAGCAGACAGAAATCAGATTAAGCTGACAAAGCAAGCCTGGCACCAATGCCTGGATGCAGGGGCAACTCCCGAGTACTACCTTTCCATAGTCATTGTTACTCGGATGGACGATTACGCTGGGTATGTACATGTGGGGGACCATGCTCGCACAGACTTTATATGCCTGACACACTATCCGCCAGAAATCAACACCACCGATTCCAGAACTTTATAGACAGTGCTTACCTGTTAGCAGAGCATTCAGAGCAAAAGATTGAGCTGCTGATCATTGAATGGAATCCTCCCCACAACAAGAGAAGAATTTTAGACGCCTTTGTATGTGATGATGGTGCCCTAAAATAATGGCTGTTGTCTAATTGAGTTTACACACACAGAGATTCCGCAGATCCAAGTATCTGAATTACCGCATCATTACGGTATCCAACAAGATCCACAACATCCTGCCCAACAAAGGAAACGCACCGCTGCATGAATTTGAAGGTAAAAACGTGGGCATTCGTTTTGCTCGAGGCGAATATGTCGTTTGCACCAACCAAGGTAGGCTTTGCATTGCGGCTATAGTTTGACACATGTTTGCCAACATGACATTTTAGACGACATTTGGTCACATAACTTTATCAATGCCGTCAAATCCCGCGTGTTTGAAAAAGACACCATCTATGTACAATACCAGAGTGCGCACAACATGTAAGTCTGAATGGAGCACACACCTGATGCTGGTTCACTCACTTGTCTATACTACTAGCCACGAAAACTTACCGCCGAGCATCGTCAATCTAGAGCCGTTCCCTGACGACAACACACTCTACGAGGCCTGTCGCTTAGCCGATCAGGATTGGGGACATTACACTCTGCCTGCTCCAGTTCAAATTGCCAGCATCAATGCTGACAACTACTGGTACTATGGCGATCAATCAGGCGACTTTACCATGGCGCACCGAGACACATGGAAGGACTGCAAAGGATACAGAGAGACCGGTGGCGTGGCGTGGATGGACATGGAGTTTATCTTGACCGCAGTGGGCACCTTTGACAAGAAGCTAGTGTACAGCGGCGATTCGTTTGCCTGCCATCAGGAGCATCCCAATGAATGGGAAAAGTCGCCAGAGAGACACACCGAGTCTCTGAACGGAACCATGATTGAAGCCATCCTGCACAAGAAGGCTTCCTTTTACAACCAGGACAAAAAATGGGGCTTACAGCATGTGGATATTTGGAAGCAGGGTTTAGAGTGCTTTGATTTCAACGGTGGTCTTTGTTGGTGATTGCTTGCCATGTAGAAAATAGCCTTTATCCTTTGTCCATGTATTCAATTTGAAAAAAAAAACATCATTTTATTTACATTAGTAGTACTTGTTATTTATTAATTTGGGCTGGTATGCGTGTGTGTGTGTGTGTGTGTGTGTGTGTGTGTTCAAGAAGCGCGGTCAGGATCAGCCATTCTGTGGACATGGATGTAAGGTCCTGGCTCCATGTTGCTGGCATCTTGAGGCGTAATGAGGATGTATTGCGATGTGTTGTCACACGCTGCGTTCATCTATAGACAACAAACAATGTAAGCACAGTTTCTACTTTTACGTCGATAGCAACTTACAATCATGCTCATGGTTTGCTTGCGGTTGACGGCATCCATAAACACATCGAATTCATCCAAGCAGATGAGGGGAGACGAGATACTCTGCCACAAAGACAGCAGCAAACTGATCTGCGAAAAGGACTTTTCACCGCCAGATAGCGAGCGAGAGTCTGTTTGGCGAGAGCCCTTGCTGAACTGATCGCCTGTAGCAACACGGATCTCAAGTCGCTTGAGCTGATGGTTGAATCGAAGCGAGCCGTCATCGCCACGCAAATGAAGGTAGTAACCAAAGTAGCTCTTGGCTGCAAGCGAAATGTACGAGCGAAAGGCCTCCCACTTTTCAATACGATCGGCAAGCATTTTGCTGACACATTTTTGAATCTTCAACAAGCCGCCAATGGTCGTTTTGGCATCTTCGTATTCTTTCAATGCAGCAAACACCTCCTCCTGTGCTTGGGACACCGACATGCCATGGAGCTCCTCCGTTTCTTGTGCGACACCCTCGTAATGTTTGATTTCCTTCTCAATGGCATCAGGGCTTCTTTTGGTTTCGATGCGGTCAGGATAATCTTCAGCACTTTGAGCGATCCAGTTCTCCACCATGCGGGAGCTCTCCAGCCACAGATTCTTGCTTCTCTCGAGACGGAGCTTGGTGGTCTGTGCCTTGACATTGAGCCCCTCCAAGTGTGCCACCACCGCTGATTTTTGCTGTTCAATCTTGTTGACCTTGGCGCGGAACTCGTCTGACTGGTTGCGTCTGGTTGCTTCTCTGGTCAGAATGACGTGCATCTTTCTCTTGATGTCTGCCAGCTTTTCTTTGGCCTGGTTCTGAGAGTTGGTAATGACAGAGAACTGGCCGGCGTAGCGCTTCATCTTTTCATCGCACTCTTTGATGTCGTCGTGGAAAACGTTGAGATCGACAGGATCTTCCTCCTTGAGCGTCTCCTTCTTTTGGCTGATGGTGCTTTCCAGACCTGCAATCTCTCTCTTGACGGCTTGCAAGCATCTCAGGCATTCTCTTCGTTGCTGATCAAGGTCTCGGCACTCTCTGTTCAGTCTTCCGTAGGTCTCCTTCTTTTCATTCTCCAGCTTGAGCGCCTCCTGAGCTCTGCTTTCTTCGAGGGCAATGGCTCTGTCAATGTCTTTTTGGAAACGAGGTGCTCCTCGGTAGGGCTCCACAGACTCGGTCTTCATACCGCGCTTGCCACCCACCTTGTAGCCCTCTTTCGTAAAGCACAGATCCACGTTGCAGGGAGGGCCGCGGTACATGAGGTCGTCCGCTTCTCGACGGTCCACCATGAGCAGCATCTTTTCAATCTTGTTGGTGGTGATGAGCTGGCGCTTGACCCATTCGTCGTCGAACTTGAGGGCACGCAGCACAGTGAGGTACTGGGGATCAGGCTCACCAGAGCTGTAGTCAAAGATGTCGTAGTCGGACACAAACACAGAGATGTTTCTGATCTGGAACTGGGAGAGGATCTTGACCAGCAACTCTCTGTCTCTAAAGGTTTCGACAACAAAGGCGTTCAAAGAGTTGTTGAGCACGCCTTCCAGGACAGTGGCAAATTCCGGCTTGAGCAGCTCCAGCGTGGCGCCAAAAGGGCCAACGGGCTTTCTCTTTTCCCAGCGTGTTTCTCTTTGAATGGCTTGCAAGACTTGAGGCATATGAAGGCCGTACGCTTTCATTTTATCGCCACGCTGATTCTCCATTTCCCTCTTGAGTTTGTAGGCCTCCTCTTTGTGGTGTCGGTGCTGACTAATTTCGCGCTCCAAGTTTCTCTTGCCTTCCTCCATCTGCGTAATCTTGGACTGCAACTCCTGTGCCTCATTTTCGAAATTCTTGGCCTTCACAACCTTTTCAGCCATCTTTTTCTCAAACAGATTGATTTCTTCGGTAATTTCGTTGCGCTTGATACGGCTCGAGGCCTCCAACTTTTCAGTCTCCTCGTCTAACCGCTTTTGATGGCTCTGTTTTGCCGCTCTCGTCACCTTGATCTGGCTGTTGATTTCATGGAGATCGCTCTACAACGGTCAATGTCAATGAGTGTGGGATTACGTGAGACGTATAAAGAAGCAACTTACAGCATAGCTTGATATTTGAATTTCTGTTTCAGCCTTTTGCTGGATCAACAAACTCTTTTCCTCCTCGTCAGGGTTCGCCTCACTTCTAAATTTTTCCCATTCTTCGTTGATGGCCAAAATACGCGTATCTGCTGTGTGCACCTGCTGCTTGTGATGGTCCTGTGCTTCTCTAATGTTGTCGAGGTCGTGCTGGAGGTCGTTCATCTGCTTTTCGTTCTTGTCTCTCTCGTGCTCCTTGCGGATGATTTGAGACCACACCAGCTCGTTGTTCAATTCGTCAATCTTGCTCTCCACCTCCTTGGCTGCCTGCATGTCTTCGTACCTTCTCTGAGCTTCTGCTGCTTTGACTTGCAAACTCGATAACCCTTCCTTTTTTCTCTTGAGTGTTTTTGACGCTGTTTCCAGACTCTCGCGGATGATGGTATAGTCGTTTTGCAGTTGAGTCAGCTGGGTGCCGTGCATAAACAGCTTGTACTTGTCTTCAGCGGTACTGTCGCTGAGGAACTTTCTGGCCATGTCTTGCGTCAGCATGGTGAGTGGGTTGTTGACCAGCAAATTCAAGTGATCCAAAATGGCAACCAGGTCCTCCTTCTTGGTGGAGATCACTCGGCCCGACTTGTTCTTGATCTTGTACGGCGATCCGCCCTCCTTGTTGATTCTGCGTTCGACAATGATGCGCTCAGGGTAGATGTCTGCTCGATACGCATTGGGCCCATTGTTGGTGAGGTGGATGGTGACGATGGCAGCACTAGAGAAACGGTCATCAGGCACCCGATACGCTGGACAGCAGCAGCAGCAGCAGCAGCTACAACTTACTTTGTTCCCTCCTTGATAAAAGAGCTGACAGACTTGCCACGGTTGGTTGCGCTTGCGTTTGCACCCAATGCGACAGTGATGGCAGTCAAAATAGCACTCTTACCACTTCCGTTATGGCCGATGATAAAGTTGATTTTGGGTCCGAGATCAATCTGCAAAAACTTATGGCACATGAAATTGACGCACTCGACACGAGAGATGGTACCAGCCTCGTTGATTTCCTGCGTTGAAAAAATGCACGCTAGTATCCATTGACAAGCACATAAAACAGCAGTGAGAGCGCTTACTATTTTTCTGGAACCAATGTCGCCCAAGTCGTCAATGTTGCGTCTGGGGCCCTTTGCGATAATGCCGTTTACTTGTCTGTCCCCCTCGTCTTCCTCCTCCTCCTCGTCGTCGTCATTGTCGTCTTTGTCGCTTTCTCCAATCGTAATGTCTTGCGAATCGTCCATGTTGGGCACTTCATCCTCTTGGTCGTCGTTCTCTTCCTCCTCCTCTTCCACTTGAAAACTGAGGGCCTTCTTGACTCGCTTGTTTGCGCGAGAAGACTGCAATGGTGTCTACATTAGAGACACGGCTTTTCGTGCTGAGAATGCAACCACCTACCTCAGGCTCTGGGCTGTCGCGTATGCTGTTGGTTCTTTTCACAGTGGGAGGCATTAAAAATGTATTTGGGAGCGGAAAAAAAAGCAAACAATAATTTGATTGTCAAAATTTCTCTTTTGAGGCGCGACAAAAGGCACACACACACACGTCGAATGGGCGTGTCTGCTTAAAATGAAGGACGATGGCTCATTTGTAAATAAAGGCTTTAATTTTTATTAGCAAAATTTATTTGTAAGTTGTTTATAAATTTCAATTTAGCTACTATAAATGAAGGAGAAGAAAAAGAATTTAATGGAAAGAGAAGACAGTACACATGTAACAGTTTTGAAAGAGAAGAAATTGGGAATAGTATAAAGGTAATAATAGTAATTTAAAGTGTATAAGAATGGCGAGAGAGAGAGAGAGAATTAAAAGAAGTGAGAGGCGGCAGCAGCAACCAAACCAAAGGCAACCATAGCTTGACCAGCCATCTCCTTGGTGGCCGCTGAGGAGGGAGAGGCATTGGCATTGTGGGGAGCGGTTTGAGAGTTACCACCGGTAGTAGCAGAGGGAGCAGCGGGAGTAGCTACGGCGTTACCACCAGCAGGAGGGTTGGCAGGAGCAGGAGCGGGGGAGCTGGTGCCAGTGGAGGAGGTGTTGCTGGATGAAGGGAGGGTACCGCCGACACCACCTTCAATAGTGAAGGGACCAGCGAAAGCGAGATCAGGTGAGTTTCCGAGTTCGAAAGCATCTACAAAAGTCAACATTTTATCAGTCAATGCCCATCACATGCGGATCATGGTGAGTCTTCAAACTTACATTCACTGCCATTTTCAATCTCGAAGGGGATCTTCCAGACGTACTTCAAGTCATTGGCGTTGACATTGGTAGCAATGGTCATGATGGGTTGAAGAGCGGTAGAGGGACCCTTGGCCAAAATGATTTGAGGGATGGTTTGAACACTGGGGTTGATCCAAGAAATGATGGCTTCTTGACCAGCCTTGTACTTTGTGTTGATCAAAGGAGAAGTAATAGACACGATGGCAGCTCCAGACACAAGAGAGGCAACGTAAGCAGCAGAGACGAAAAGGGTAGCTCCAATGAATTTCATTTTGTATTAAAAGGTTGTTGAGGTGTGTGTGTGTGTGTGTGTGTGTGTGTGTGTGTGTGTGAGAGAGAGTTGGAATGAAACTGCTACAGAAGAATTACTTGATGAAAGAAAAAACTACACCAGATGGCTCAAATTCAACTGTATTTATATCAAATCCTGCTCTGTTTAAGGAGAAGAACAACATAAGGGGATCTCGAGAAAAAAAAATGATAGAAAGGGTCAAAATAAGAGGAGAGCTACAAGATGTATAGAGATAGACTAGGAGCAAAAAATAGCGTATAGAGATCTAAAAGGGGAGGGGAGGATGTATAGAATAGAATGGCAAATACAGACTTAACTCAAAAAAAGAAGATATAGGGGCTACTTTATTATTGTTTAGCTGCTTGGTTCTACTTGTTTCTAAATCAATCTTATATTTAACAAATACCGTATAATGATGATTAAGTTTCTGGCTCAATTCATCATTTCATGAGAGAGTGATGGCCATATACAAAGACAGACAGACAGACAGAATACAAAATGCAAGCAGCTCGAATCTCCTATCGAGACTCTGGACATACATGTCCCCTGCTAGTACAGTAGAGTAAAGATACACTCCGTATAAACTGACACATCCTGACTCTCCCTTCCACCGCATCTCTTGGAATAAAAAGCTCCCTACTATCAAGTGTATACATAAAGAAAGAAAGAGTAGAGGCCATTCTCTTTTGTTTCCATGTAGAGGCAGTGAGAGCGACATGACACGACAGTGCCATTGAGCGGGCAAGCGAGAGCAAAGCTCTATCCAGGATCTCGACCATACTACCAATACAGAATCAAACTGAATCAGGCATCATTGTTATTTTGATTAAAATCCGTGCGCTTGATAATACCATCAGTGTACAATGTATAACGAAGAAGCGGCAAAACGAAAGAATGGCAAAGATGTTATTGTGTATATAAACAAACGACATGACACTAGGGGATTGCAATTTAATTACCATTCATATAACAATTTTATTGCAATTTGCTGTCAATTACACACACTGTTACTGCAAAGTAGATCTATCCTATTACTACTGCTTCTACTGCCACCCAAAAGGCGCACATTCTTGGAGGGATCTGATCCCTGTTTTTTTTTTCATCAGTGCTGGTGGTGTATGTTAATATGGATATAAATACGACACATCAATGTATTATAAACAAAACTGGTCGATTTATGGACATCCATGATGTTTCATCAGAAAAAGCAACGCATCGCGCGCGGAAAGGAGAGAATCCCAATAGCAGTGCTCGGGCTCTTTTAGAATCTATCATTCTGCTGATGGATAGATATAGACAGCCGCCAGATGTAGAGATTTTCGTTGGACATGTATTTATATCGACACATCATCACTCCACAGGCAGGCAGATGTATTGTATAGGTACTGATCAAGATCAGGTAAAGAATGCATAAACCTGGGTCGATTGGTTTCTCCAGCAATTCAATCTAGTCAAAAGTAGGATCTACTACCTTGGTGTTTTGTTGCCACACCACATCCCTTGTCTTTCTATATTAAATATTTTCCAGTAAATACTAGTACATGTACCACACAAATACAGATCATGATCTATAGTAGTAGTAGTAGTATAACTTGCGCGCTTATGGCTAGTAGGTTTCTATACCATGCATCATCAATGATAACCCACAAGGAGAACTTTTATTCTGCTGCATCAAGATAATGTCTGTAGTAGCTTGCTGCCACAGCAGATGGTACATGCAAGCAAGAGGGGTAGAGAGGCGAGGAGGCCTCGTTTTCGTTCTGTTACTATCTATCTTTACTAGTAGTAGTAGCTAGCATCTGTTCGATTCACGCAAGCGTACTAAACAGCTATTTTTACACGCACACCTCACTCCTATAACAATATCGTGCCATTATCATCATCATGATTTGCTCTCTCTCTCTCTCTCTCTCTCTCTCTCTCTTACAGACGCACTGAATACATGTACAGAAAATTGTATTTACATATGCTTGGCAAAATATGAAATCCATTGGTATTTGCATATTGCATGCTCTCAAATGGCTGTGGCATATAGCGTCAAAAAGTTGTCTTGTGCAGTGGTTCAAGCCACGCGTTTTCCTTACCACGGGCCATTTGGCTCTAGCCAAATCATCACTGTACTAGAAAAGGTGCCAATCTCGGATACTACAATGGCCCTGTGTTTTCTTTTTGAAAGAGACAAAGCCTTTTTGACAAGTGAATTCCTGTTTTAAATTGAACCTTCTTAAAAGTACCCGCGAGTTTTTACTAGAAACATTAAAAATCTCGGTACCTTGATTTCACCAATCATCCATGATGTGAATTGCAGATGGATTTTATTATAACGTTTGCATCCCTCTGCTTAACCCCTTGGGGGCCTTCTGAGGAGCCCCCTTTTTTTCTTCTTACCAGTTCCAAGGTAAAGTTGCACGTTCTGATTACAATTGCTTCTCAACCAGCCTCCCCATCTATTACCACTGCTATATACCCCCCCCCTTTTTTATTCACCAGATTCATCCTTCAAAAAGATTACTACTACTACTACTACATCATATGGGTTGTACATGGCAAGTGTAACATTCAACCATTAAAATTTTGAAATCCTCAACAAAAAAATGTCTTTTTTCTGATACAACAAACCATGAGCTTTCTCTCCAGCAAAAAGAACTCGGCCACAAAGCTTCGCATCACTATTGAAAAGGCCTTCAATCTAGCAGTAGCGTAAGTAGAGAGAGAGAGAGACATGCCTTTTGCAGTCCTGATCCAAATCGCAGCAATGATTCTGATCGTCTAATGGCTGCGATATGTAGTGATGACAATGGATTCTCAGACCCTTATGCGGTTCTTTGTATCGAGTAATAGGGAGCATTTACAGTGTAGTAAAGTAGCATACACTGACACTTGGACATCTCTTGTAGCGGCAAAAAGATGGGCAAGACACATGTGGCAAAAAAGACGCTAGATCCTGTTTGGAATTTCCACGCTTACATTCCAATGCAAACCGATAAACCCATCAGTCTGATTGAAATCTTTGTGTGGGATAAAGACAAAATCACGGAAATGAAACTAAAAGACCTTATTATGATAAAGAAAGACGCAATCCAAGACGATTTCTTGGGAAAGATCTCGGTTCCGTACAGTCAGCTATTCAATCTTGTCCACCCGTCTGGAGCGTCCCTGGATTACGATTCGCCAGACAACAAGGAAGTGGTGCTCGCATTGGAGAAACGGTCTGTCGATGACAATGTGTCAGGGGAGATACAAATCAAGTTTGGACTGGTCAAGACGACATGACAAGCCAGTGAATACTACTGTACCATGATTTAGACTTGTTGTGATTGTTATCCAGAAGATATCAAAGATATTGAATAAACAGCAATGGCTTTTATTTCGTATCAATTACCAGTACTTGTACCAACAGACAAATATACCAACTGCGACGACAATGCGCATACCGTATTCCAAGTTGTCGTATTCCCAGCGAGTGGGTCTACCGCCCGTTGTCAATTCCTCCAAAATATCCTCCAACTGGTCTGCAAATGCCTCTAGCGAAAACTTGTTCTTGACATGCTGACGGCCCGCTTTACCCATTTCAGCGCCATTGTACGTATGGTTGATGAAATCACGGATGCCCTTTGCCCAAAGCGCTGGCTCTGGAGCCAAGATCAATCCAGTTTCCTTGTCTTTGACCGTTTCAAGGGGGCCGCCGCTGTTGGCAGCAATGACTGGCATGGAGGCGTACATGCCTTCTACAGGTGTAATGCCAAAGTGCTCATTGGAGGGTGTGTATAGCAGGAGCATGGACTGATCTAGCAGGTAGGTGCGCTGTGCGTCGTTGAAGGAGCACAGAAAGATGATTTGCGCAGAGGCAGGTGGTTTCTCGGTGGACGAGGGAAACAGGGTGAAGGTTTCGAGGCCAAATGTCTCGGTAGCCAGTGTGTCGAGTTGCTGCAGGTACTCTACATTCTCGGCGACACGTTTGTCGTATCCTCCCGCAAGCACAAGTCGGTAGTTGGCAAACTCTTCTGGCGATACCAAGCCGTCCTGTCTCAACAATGCAAATGCTCGCAGTGCCAATTCCACATTCTTTTTCTTTTCAAAGCGGTTGATTGAGACAATTGTCTTTTTGTGTCTATCAGTAGTCGCATCAGCAAACGTTGGGTTTTTCAGCTAATCAAAGTTTCCCTTACGATTCAATGAGTTGCACTGTGGGATCTGCCAGATCCACCTGCTTGTCGTAGGCAGTAAAGTTGATGGGTGGATACAACACACGAGGCACCTTGAGGATGCCAGGAAACGATCGTTTAAACATGCCTGCTGTAAACTGACTGTTGACGGTAATCGTATCTGCCATGCCGGTTGACCACTCTTCTAGTTTATCGATGGGCACTCTGTACAGCTCCTTGAGTTTGGAATCACGCTGTGTCAAGAGTTTATCTGGGAAATGGCAGTAAAAGAGGATCTGATTTCCTACTGAGTACCCGAGCTCCAATGTCATGCTGTGTGTGTGTGAGAATACTTACCCTGGAAGACGAAAGCCACTTGAGCAGAGGGACGCAAGCGCTCAACTGATCCACAAAGATAATGTCGTAGGTATCTCGTTCAAACTTGAGGATCCACAAGACGAGTGCTAGTTGTCGAAGAATGGCGCACACAATGTACAGTCTGCCAAAGATGTCTCTGGGCAGCGAGTCGCCACGCACACGCACCTCGAGCGTGCCGTCTCGTGTCTCTTCAAAGCAGTGGTTTCGGTCATGATGGCTGGTGTACATGGTGACCTGATGGCCTTTGGACTGGATGCCCACAGCAGCATCAACCACAAGCCGTTCTGCCCCGCCTACACATGTTACCGCAACATAAGCACCACGCTGCCTTGCCGCGTCCCCCTAGTCCACGCCACTTACCTATGCCCAGATCCGGATGAACAAACGCAATGTTCAGTTTAGCGTTTTCTTCAGACATGCTTTTGTCAAGGAACAAAAAGGGATCATAATGCTCTTTAGGCATTGAAACTCAAATGAATGTGTGTTGTGCTTTCGCAGTGACAGGCTTTGCACAAAGTGAAAAAAAAAAACAACATCCAGCCGCCTGCAACACGCGTTTTTCAACATTTCACTACTACTATACAAATGAGTTTGCTTCAGCCTTATGTGAATCGTATGTATACGCTACAATGCATTGCAAGGCACCCAAACTCACCTTTTTTTTTCTTTCTCTCGCTCTCTCTAGTGGACGTCTTGGTCATCACCACAGACGGCCGAGTGTTGGTGGTAAGTAACTGCAAAAGCATCCAATGCAACACATGCTGAATCAATGGTTTACGCCTCGCTTTTTTTTGACAGGGTAAATTGAGAGGCACAGATCAAGCATCCAACATTATCCTGGAGAAATGCCATGAGCGTGTATTCTCTAGCGAAGGGACAGAGGTCATTTCGCTTGGCTTGTTTTTGCTGCGAGGCGACAATTTGTAAGTCGATACTTTTGCCATGTTTTGATAAAGTATGTGGCATCTGACAGACGGATGATGTAGGGTCACTATTGGAGAGCTGGACGCCGAAAAAGAAGCGGCAATGGACATTACAGAAATCAAAGCAGATCCGTTATCAGAGCTTAAATTATAAGTCGAGTAGATCCATACCACACACACACACACACACACACACACACACTACAGCACCATAATGTCAAAATTCAAATCAGCACCACCACCACCACCACCACTACACAACATCATATTCAATTGTACTATACTGTCTCTCTCTCTCTCTCTCTTTTTTATTAAATAAAAATATCTTCTAAATGGCAATCTGTGATAGTAGTTTGGAAAGATCAACATGACGGTAGCCAGAGCGCTCCAGATAGCCTTCCACGACAGACTGGGTAGATGTCAGCATGTGGTAGTGCTTGTGGATCAACGACTCTGCTTGGACTAGAGAAATGCAACATGAGCGGCCCGTTATCTTTTGCGCTAACCCAACCCACACTTACTTGATTCGTTGGCAATCTTGCTCTTGGCTTTGGAGGGATCAAAGAGCGAGGACAGGTACAATAGCTGGGTATACATTTGCTTATCGGTGTACTCTCTCTTCATGCTGCCTCGACAGCCACGGACCAGACAGCGACGGCCAAACACAGACAGTGTCCTTGTGCGGTTGCCGCATGTCACATCATCGCAGACGTACCAGTTGTCGTAATAGCGCTGAATGTACTTTCGCACGGCCAGCATGAGCTGCACCTTGATGCTGGCGTGCGTGATCATCAAATGGCACTTGGAGCAGTCAAACCCGCACTCCACCTTGCCGTCTTGCAGTGTGCGCACGATGCCCTCGTACAGCGTCTCGTGTCCACAGTAATTGCACTTGAGCTGCAGCTTTTCGGCGTATCTGAATCTCTCCTCGTCGCTGATCTGCGAGTCCAGCGTAGCAAATTCAGAATCCTCGTCATTGCTGCCATTGGTGTGGCTGATGAAGTGGAATCGTCTTGTGTCCAGGCCCAGGCACTGTGCCAAGAGCGTGGGGTCGGTGCCCTCGATAGGCGAGCATAGACGCGTGAGGGGGGGATGCACCTGCTGGTGGAGGTACCATTCAATGTCCAGCTGCATGTTGTTCTTGACGACAGTGTCCGGGTGGTATGCTCTCAGCGCTGAGCCCTTCTTGTCGCCGCTGGTCTCATCGTCCACCTTGCAAATGACATAGGGCACAGTGTCGCCGTTCTTGACGTTTTGGCCGTCTTGCAGCATACGCAGAGCGACTTGCACGTGGGGCTGGCTCTTGGCATCCGCATAGTCCTGGGGCCGCTTGGTCAGCTGCTTGTTGATGACATACTTTTCCAGCGGGATGTCGCCTTGACGGATCTGCTCGGCGACGACTTCCAGGTAGGCGTGGATCTCGGCCACCACATCTTCGCGGTCTCTGTCAGACAGGATCAGATCCAGCACATGCGTAGACACGTCGTGCGACAGATCACACCAATCACGACGCACCAGATCCAGGCCCTTGGTCTCTACTGTCTCTACCAACTCACCGTTTGGCTTTTCCTCCACCAGAAGAGCAGCGTACTTTTTCTTTTTCAGCAGCAGCATGTGCTTAAAGTAGCCATCGATGCCAATCTCCAGCAGCTTGTAGTGGTTGTTGACGCTTCTTCTCAGCAGATGGCCCATCTTCTTGACTTCGTCCAGATCGCTCTGATTGGTGTACACCATGATGGAATCGGTATCACCGTAAATGACATTCATGTCGAGGCTGCCAGCGAGATTGACGGTGCTCTGCAGAATTTCACGGCCCTTGTGCGTAATAAGCATGGCCAGTGGTTTGGCGTAGAAGCGAGAGTAGGTGAAACCAAGACAACCGTACATACTGTTGGCAGTGAGCTTCAGCGCCTTTTGTCGAATGTCGAGCTGCATGTATCTGGCTTCAGAGACATTGTCCTTCATGAGACCCTTGACCTGCTTACGACGGTCCACCAAGGTTTTGATCAAACGAGGCAAAATGCCCTGAGGCAGCGCTTCATCGGGCACTTCAGGCACCTTTTCCTCGCCGTCCTCTTCCTTTCCCTCGGTGAAAGTTCTTCGGTCGACGGTAGTGAAACAGACATTGTATTCTTGCATGATGGAGGGGTACAAACTGTTGAAATCGAGCAGCAAGACGTATTTATCGTAAAAGCCCTTCTTGGGCTCCAGCACCAAACCACCCGAATACGCAGGCTTTCGTCTGCCGCCCACCTTCTTCTTGGCGTTGGATGCCATGGCAACCGCATCTTCGTCGCCGTCTTGCTCGGCTGCTTGCACCACCGCTGTCTTGGGCCCGCCAAACGACTTTTCAGGGCAAATGTATTTGGCCTTGTGGAATTCATGCAGCAACAAAAATTCGTTACGTTCAGCTCTGGCACCAGTCATTGTTCTGGACCACAGATTGCCAGCCAAGTTGGTCAGTTGATGCGTCAGAGGCAGGATTTGGAGCTTGATCATGAGCGCAGTGGCCAGAAAGGCGTCAAAGGCGCAGTGTCTCAGCAGATGCAGCAGTGTGTCTGAGCTGTCAAAGTACTGTGCTGATTTGCCAAACTCAATGTCCTCGCGGTGGATTTTGAGCTGTGATTGAGCGAGATCTGTCATGCGGTAAGACTTGCTTCTGATCAAATCTTTGGATGCCAAGTAGGTGTCGCACACAAGACGGCCGCTCATGATGAGTCTCTCTTGGAACGTGGATTCACCCGCACCACCCGCACCGGCTTGCAGCTTGGGCCAGTTCTTGCGCTTGAGTCTGCCCAGTCTGTGCCAGTGCTGCACGTTCAGTGCCTTCATGCGGTGAAGCAGTACATCGAGATCGAAACCAGCAAAGTTGTGGCCGACAATGATATCGGGATCATACATGGAGATTTTGGCTGTTTTTACATAGAGTCAGCCTCCTTGATTTCCCACTGGGATTCGCACACACACACAAACACACACTTACCAAGCAAGACATTCAACAGGGCGACTTCTGATCTTTCCACGTGCACTTGCAGTCCATTGTCCTTTTGTCTTTCAGCCGCCACCATCTCTGCAAAGTTGGCAGGATAAGGTTTGCCGTCCAGTTGACGTACCGCAGTGAATCTTGCTTTGCTCATTTTTTCAATAGGCACCGTATCGTCAATTTGCACTTGGTCGCACACCAGAGCACCAGCAGCAACAATCTCGTTGACGTTCTTTTTTTCATTCATGATGGTTCTCAAGCAGAGAGACATGACAACAAGCGGTGGCACGTTGGTAGGTCGGTTGCCGTCCGCATCGACGAGTGGATTCACCTTTTTGGGATCTTCAACTGATATCTCGGTCTTGCACCATGTTTCCTACAGCACAGCACATTAGATCCAGCCAGCCAGTCAGCAGCACTTGATCTGCGCTTGTTGTTACTTACACTAGTACCACTCATCTTGGCATCGGCAATGTCCAACCAACAAGGACCCATTACATCACGCTTGACTAAAAAGTGCTCCAAAGGCCCTGTATTGGCGCCAAAGACATGACTGAACGTTTTACCCTTTTCCTCGCCAGTAAATGCAGGTTCTGAGAGAATGACATTAGCATCCCAGTGATATGCGATCAAATAAACACTTACGCTCATAGTCATACAACACCTTCAAGTAGTCGGCTTCTGCAGGTACATCGGGCAATTCAAATGCGTATTTTCTAGACACCTCCTTGACTGCAAATTTCGTGATTCGCTTTTGAGAGCAGAGATCGCCAATTTCAGTGTAGACATCAGTCATGTCCACCAGCGTGTTGGTTTCGTGTCCCTTGTCTAGTACGCACAGTGTCAGCTCTAGCACTGTTTCTCTCTCTTTCTGCTTATCCGCTTACCGTCCAAGTGGTGCTTGCGAGGCAAGACAAACAGATTTCTCTCGATATTCTTGACAGTAACACAGCAACTGACATACTTGTTGGTACCCTTGTTGAGCACCTTGCCAAACAAATAGACGTAGCCCTTCTCCTTGCGCTCGTAGGCATCATACCACCACATGTGCAAATGTCCATCTTTTTCGAAAATATCCATATTCTGCGTTGCCTCTCGAACAACGTCCTGGTTGAATGTGTCCACCATGCCCGCATCAGCTGCTTCCCAGTTCTGGAGATCAGGGCGAGGTGCAGATTTGTCGGTCGTGGTAAAGTTGGGTTTGGCAGGTGTCCCGCTAATGCTCAAATTGTCGACTTGCTTTTTCAACAGCTGCTCGTCCATCATGTCCATATCGTCCGTCATGTCAAAGCTTCCGTATTCATCTTCAAATGTGTCCATGTCGTCTTGTCCTTCTATTTTGACATGTTTAGCAGCAGCTTTGATGGGTGTTGCTGGAGGAGGCATCGATGATGACGACGACGCTGAACTGACAGTTTTGTATTGGACCTCCTTCTTGACAAAGATATCAGAAGCATCAGCGTCTCTTTGCGCTAATCGTGAAAGACTAAAGTTGGAAGGGTTGAAGGTTTTGGCTTTGGGCTTGCTGCCAAAAGCTCTTTTTTCCACTGGTTTGGGTGCTGTTGCTTTGGTGCCGAAATCAGCCAACAGTTCTGCCATGAAATCATTCGACTCTTCCTCGTCAATCTATGCGAGAATAAAGTAAATACAATGCGTGCCTTGTGTGTGTGCCTGTTCAAAACTTACAGGAGCTGGTTTAGGCTTGACAGCAGCTTTCAAAGCAGAATTGTTAAAGAATCGATTGATTTGTTGACTAGGCTTGGCAATGACAGCTTCCTTGTCCTTCTTGGCACCGTCCTTCTTTTTGCCCTTTCTCTTTCTTTTGCCTGATCACTGTAGGTGAGTACACACGACCTACAGCCAGAACAGTGCTATACTACCTTGATCTGCCTCTGTTTCGTACTCGTCAGAAAAGTGCTGATCGTCCACGCCATTGTAGATATAACCAGCGTTGTCATCGTCTTCTACGAAATCCTCGTCCTGCTGGGCATAGTCCTCTTCCACTTCGTCGTAAATATCGTCGTCTGCCTGTGGTGGTTCAGACAGAAAGGGGAGGGGGGAGGGTCAGCAAAGGCAATTTGAAGCCGAATCAAGAGGCACGTACCTTGTTTTGCTTTTTGCCCTTTCCAAGCTTGGCTTCTCTAAGCTGCTTTAAACGATTCGCTCTATCAGACCTAGAACTCATTTGTGGTTGTTACAAGTAGGGGAAAGAAAGATTTTTATTTTATTGCTTGCGCGATGTTCGCGTTATGAATTAAAATGGGTCGCGGGTAAAATCCCCTTTTGACAGGAAAACGCGCGCTCGATTCAAACCTGCCCTCTCAGGTCCATTGGTATTGTTTCAAAACGTGTTGTGTGTGTGTGTGTGTGTGTGTCTCCCTGGGTTGATGGCAACACCAGCATATCAACACACGGCTCAATCTACATATCTGATGGGAAAAGGTAGTAGGATATCGCATATTTATGGAAGCCATGTCTTGATGATGATAAGCTTGGATTTCAAGTAGTAGCATTGCAAATGTATACGCCTCATATCAGTATAGCAACTTGCTTCACATCTGACGAATCTAGTCAAATATAATGGCTTTTGAATCAAGGTGTATATGATGTCAACATGGCAGAACTGATGGCCCCCCTTTGTTTTCTCACATGCAAGCAAGATCATCCATATACCAACAATAAGTTCATCCACCCAATGTCTTGAATTAATAAGCATGGGTAAATGAATTTTGGCATCCTTTTGAGCAACCAGAAGTAAACCGAGAAATCATGCAACATTCCTCCTCTAAACTATAACTGAAAGTGCTTACACATTGAGAAAAAAAAAAGTCGTACGATTTCAAGCCATTGGAGTGTGATAATAAGCAGTGATGGAAGCGTCTTGTCCAACACTGGGATACCACAGCAGTGCACGAAATGTCGCATAAAGCACACCGACGTTTTTTTCCGGACAGCATGGGCCTATGAAACATGTTAATTCATTTTATCCGTCAAGGATTTTCTGTTATCTGATAATCCGCCAGCTTTTGCATAAATAGAGCAACTGCCACCTTTCTCTCTTTCTTTCTCTCTCACTTTTTACAAATATTTAACAAAATGGAACAACAACCCCCTCAAAGTCTCGACCAACGCTTAGAAAACCTCAACACATTGCCCTCAGGCTTTTTCCCTTCGCCTGCATCGCCTCTCAGCCCTACAACAACTAGCACTCATTCAGAATTGGGAGCAGAGCCATCCACTCATGGAAAACACACACACAAGCGTCGTGTAGTGGTCGTCGCTTACGATCACTCCAATTACGGTGATGCCATGATCTCCAAATCCATTCGCCTTGGCCTGATCAGACCCAGCGATGACATTCGCCTTGTCCACATTGTAAGTCAATCCGATTACCGTAACCTGTTTGCTCCCATGTTGTCTGCTACGGGTACCTCGGGCGGTATCCATGAGAGTGTTCTTGATTCCACCATGGCCAGTGCTGCTGATGCGATGATCTATGAGGTGCTTAGATCTTTAAGGAAGATTGGCGTAAGTAGAGATAAAGGGTGGCGGCTCTATGATACAAAGATGTATGGCTGACAGATGGGCATTATTAGTTTTCACACGTTAGATCTGAAATCTTGCGAGGCGACCCCAAAGAGTCCATTACAGACTACTGTCGCATTGCAAAGCCTGCTTACTTGTTGACTGGTTCTCGTGGTCTCAATGCTGTCAAAAGGTAAAAAAAAAATGCCATTTTTTGAAACAAGCATCATACTGATGTATGGTTGTTCTATAGAACTGTGATGGGTTCAGTGTCTAGTTATTTGACAAAGCACTGTCCGTGCCCTGTGTTGATTTGTAAATTGGATCCATCTGAAATTGAAGCTCGCAAGGAAATGGATTCCAAGAAGCAAGCATCCTTTGTTGAAGTTTTGAGTAAGTAGTAGCACATTTGCAGTGCTTGTGTGAGTTATCTCCTTCTAATATGGTTGCAATAGATGCCTTCAATGTCAAAAAGCACTAATCTTTTTTCTGTAAAATACTACGTTTATCCCAAATATAATTCTTTACACTTAATAAACCCTACTTGTTATTATCATAATAATATGGAATTCTCCTGCAGGCTAATCTTTTAACTCTATTCCCGGCATAAAATTATGAGCTTCCAAACCATTTTCCGTTTGAAGAGCACTAAATGCGGTTGGTTGATGTAATCAAACTGCTCAGTGTCTTGACATTTAGGCATTTGAATACAAAGTACTTTATTCAGTCTAGACTCTTTGCTTGTGTACCATATAACCCATCATTCCTTTTGTCATCACTGTCTCTCAATAATTTCATCTATGCATCTTTGACCAAATACTTGCATTTTTGCAATATTACCCTCTAATGTGTATGCATGTGTTTCGGATATCGTCATTTTCTTCAAGGTAAAAGCTAAGAAATGTTCTTTTCGTCAAGATGAAATAGTTGTCAACCATTGAGCCAAGGTTTTAGAAGCTGAATGTCGAGTAATGACCCTTTGAGTGCTTATGCCACTGTAAAAATCGAGCTTTAGATCGCTTATATCTCGTCAACCAGACACAATCTTGGCTTAAAAGCAAGTGCAATCGTGTTCTACGACCTGGCATTAGCTTAGAGATCACTTTGCCGATATTTTTTTGGGAAAAAGTGGATCATCGAAATTTAGGGATTTTGCCCTTGTAGTAGCAAGGGAAAATTCAAAGATTTCAGGTGATGAGGTTTTTCACCTCAAAATTGGCATTTTCTATTAAGGTGTTCCTAAGCTCAAAATGTTGCTAGAGAACCACAGAATTGTCTAAAAACGTCTTTTACTAAATTTACTATACGTTTCATGTACTTTTTCTCAGAAAACCAAAAACAGGTTTTTATAAGATTGCTCAACACAAATTATGCTGATCGTTTTGAAAGTTGTACCATCGGATTCCTCATTCTTTTTTACATCTATGAGGCTAGAAAAATACTTGTTGTTTATGTAACAAAACGTTGTGTAATATTTCCCGAAAGGATTTGAAATGTCAAATCCAGGGTCCAGAGAATCAAATGGAGAGCGGTGATTTTAAAGTCCGTTTCGATTTTTTTTAGGCTGTTGACAGGCAGCAAATGCTCATATTCTTGGAAACAGCACAATGGCTACTAGTTGCAAATGTCCAAGACAATCGCTGCCGACCTTCTTAGTTTACAAGTGAAAAGATAGCTGCATTCAAAGAGCTAAATGCTGTAAAACTGCTTGCGCTGCCTTTTAATATCAAGATGTACGTAGTACCTCGATGAATTGGATGCTACTGCAAACAGTGCTTTGTATGGCAATTCAGGTGCCAAACCAAACCAAATTCCCCAAATACAGTACGACTCATGTAAGGCTGCTCCTTCAAGGCATAGTCCTTGTAGTAAAGTCTAGGGGTATTTTATCACGCTGTTAAAGACACGAATGAATCGATTCTTATTATCATGAGATTTTTAATTTATAACTAATGATTAAATGGCTATACGAAATAGCCAATGTGTAGAATTACTTTCTGATGGATTTATCGCGTTGGTGATAGTAATAAGACTCTAGTTCGTTTTGCAGCTCCTTGATTCTTTCGCCTTGTGATTCCAATTCCTTGTGAAGACGATCCCTTTCGTTCAATAGCTGCAAAAAAAGAAGAGCTAGTTTAGTAAACTAGAGTCTCCCACTTGCTGTACTCTTTGACTTTTTTTACCTGCTTCTCCCATAGTCTGAAACGCTGTTCTTCAGATTTAACCTGATCCGTAAATCGTTTGCGCAAAGATTCTTCATCCTCCTTGAATTTTGCATTTTCATTGGGTTGAGAACGAGCTTCGCCAAATTTGCGAGTCTCCATTTGAGTTTGACGATAGTTTTCATAGTGGTTGTCTTCGGTTGTAGTAATGAGATCCAACATGTGTGTTCGAATCAGCAAGCTTCTCAGCTTTTTGAAATCACAGTGAGCATCATTCTCAACCTCAGCAACACCCCAAGAATACTCTCTTCCCTTTACTTTTCTACCGTCCATGGTGATCACATCTTGAGTAGATCCAATGACAGCAAAAGGCAAAGCTGCCATGATGGTACGATTTCTCTTAGTAATTGACTCGTCGTCACTGTCAATAGGACAAGTGTACACTTGAATGTTCTGTGCTGCAATGACTTCTCTGATCTGGTGTCATTGAATGCATGAATAAAACTGACCCTTTTTTTCATACAGCTTGAAAACTTACATTTTGCTTGAATTTGTCCAAATTAATGGGCGTCAAGGTATCAGCTTTGGCAATGACAGGGATCAAATTGACACGAGAGCCCAAGCGCTTCATCACTTCAATGTCCAATGGAGTCAATCTTAAGGAGAAGGTAGTAGGTTAATATAACCAGGGAGCATAATAGATCATAAAGTGGTAGTACTTTACGTGTGGCCGGTTGGTTTGATGAAATATAAGCAAGCATGAACACGCATATCAATAGCACCCTTTCTACAAGGTTGTTGCTCCTGACGCATGTATTTCTCATGCTGGTCATCAATGAAATCCACGATAGGAATCCAACTATGTCTGTTGTTCACATAATCTCCAAAACCAGGTGTATCAATGATGGTCAATTTGACCTTGAACATCTTCTCTTCCAGCTCTATATACTACTTGTTGAGAGCTTGTACTGGAGCGCCCGTGTGAGCATCGCTTACCTGCTTTTGTGATTTGGATTTGCACAGTCTTGGAAGGTGTCTTGAGATGTCTCTTTGTGAGGTTCTTTGGCTCCTTGATGGTGGATGTAAACAGTGTGTTTACAAATGTCGTTTTTCCGACACCTGATTCACCTAGACATACCATGCAACATCAATCATTTGATCCCTTCACTGTACGTATGCTGCATGTCTTACCACAAACCATGATGGTGAAATTGGCGCCATTTTTGGCAACAATCTTGTGTCTTTGATTTGGTAAATTAGCAATACCTGTGCCAGGCAAAGTAGAAGAGCTGGGAGGTGGAGGGCTCACCAGTGGCTGTTCATCTATACCATTGATCATATCCGTCTTATTTTCTTTTGTAGCAAAGAGAGGAAGGAAGAAGGAAAAAGCAACAAAAGGCAAAATAAAGGAGGTTATATTTTCAGGCCAAAATGGAGAACATCTTGTGTTTAAGGAGATCAACTGCATTGTTGGTCAGGAAACAAATCAAGTTTCTTTTCTTGTCGTTTTGCTATACAACAACAGTCAGTTAACATCAGATCGGAAAGTATCAAAGGTTTTTATTTTAAATCTAGTGTGTATTTCGGTGCGATTATGATTGCTGGTTAATGACAGCATGATAGTTCTCTGAATTACGCTTCAAAATGTCCAAAACAGGGCCAAGAAGACGAGTGAATGCCTTTTTACCAAGTGTAGCACACTTGAGTCTGCCATGAGCAACGACAGTTGCAGCTCTAGGAGCATCGTTTAACAAGGCCAATTCTATCAAAACAGTGATTAGAGATACGCTGCTAAAAAAAAAGGATGCTTCATCTTACCTCCAAAGTAGGATCCTCTCTCAAGCTGATTCACTTGTTGCAGAACGCCGTTCTCTTCCTTCAACACGACAGCCTCACCTGATTCAATGATATAGAACTGATCTCCGACATCACCCTGCTTCACAACCTCCTGTCCATCTTCAAAATAAACTGATTCAAGAGCATCCGCAATTTTGTGCTGTTCATATGATTCCAGGGATTTTAACAACACGACTTCTGATAAGAAGTATTCATACATGCGTCTTTTGCGTGAGGTGTTCTCCATCAAGATGGTGCGGAAGGTGATTCTGTCCAAAGCCCAAAGAACAGAGTCTGATGTTGTAATAATAGTAGCAGCACGAGGGGCGTTGTACATTAAGGCTAATTCACCGAAACTACCACCTGCCTCATAGTTGGTAACCTTGTTTTGCCCAATAAAACAATCCAAAGTACCCGACTCGACCACATAAAAGAAATCACCAACATCTCCTTGTTCAATCACTGTAGTTCCCTTGACGACGCGCTTTTCAGACATGGCGTTCACTACATCCAGGTATTGCTCTTCGTCCAGGTTGCGAAACAGAAAGTTGTTGCTGATGGAGACTTTGATGCGCTCTGCTTGTGCCTGGGATTTGGGGATAATGACCTTGACAAAATCTTGGTTGGCGCTGGGTGCCATGCTCTCTGCACTAACAGATGTACGGCGGCCACGGTTATAGTTTGTAGGAGGCAACGAGGGTAAAGGTTCAGTTGAAAATTTGTCAAATTCTTCATCATCCTCATCATCCAACGGATCGTCATCATCATCATCATCATTAGCAGCAGCAGCGCCATGGTCGTTGGGATGGCCCATATGTGTGGTTTCCCATTGGATGCCTTGCTGTTGTGAAAAGTCTTCTTGTGGTTGCTCACATAAAGGATGTAAATCATTACTGGTATCATTGGCTAAAAGAGCACATTAGCAATCATTACTTTTCTCGTGGAAAAGTATACTTTACTATCAAACAAGTTGTTACGGGAATGGTGGTTGTTTCTATGCTCCAAGCGCTGCTCTTCGAGTTTTCGAATGAAAAAGTTTGAGCAAAACTGAAGCACATCTAATGGTTGTTCAGCGCAGTATTCATTATGTAACTCTGTCAATAGCTGTGTGTATTCATCTTGCTGAGGCGCAAATTCAAATGGGTGTTCATCAGTTATCATTTCAAGAAGAGAATAATGAAAATAGGAGAGAAAAAGACAACGAAACGATCCCTTATAATCAAGATCAACACATACAATTTAACAGTATTGGATGTAACCCAACAGATTATAAGATGACATCATGAAAGCAGTTTGAGCTTTTCAGGGTTACAAAGACACATTGGACACAAAAAAGAGGACAGATGGATATTACATTTCAAGTCAAAAAATTTATTTATTCAATTCAAAAAAGATCAAAATGATACATCTAAAAGACCTGGGCTACAAGCAGACAGCTTTGGCTTTTATACGATATGTCAACTATAGAAAATAAAAGTTTAATATATAGAGCTCTAATGAACATGTAAATGTATCATTTTCATATATCTTTTTGGTTTAACTTTTTTCAGTTATGGAAATAGTTTCTTTCACCGAATATCTCAAACTGAGCTGGGTTTAGTAGCATAATGTTTTGTTCATCACGTAAAGCAGCCAAAAAGATGATATAAAAACGACCAAATTCGAGAGAAATGTACTTACGTTGACCAGTGGAATGAATAGAGCTTGATGGGTAAAGAAGAAAACTAACTGAAAACCAAGATTGCGCCATGAATTTATAGCTGTTTTCCAACTCAAAAATTTTTTCACTGCTTTTTTCTCTTGTCATCTCCATGGACTGTTTATACTTTGGTTTGTTTCAATATAGATAATTCAAATGCCAAACAGTAAACATGCACATAGTAGCAGAGAGAAATGTAAACTGAAATGTAAAGAATGGTACTCGTGCTTGAATGCCTATATAAACTAGAACCAAGCTTCTGCAATTGCGTTCATTCCTCATTTTTTAAAATTTATATCTCAAAAATTTATCATCATCCATCATGGTCAATGTCAAAGCCTTCGTTTTAGTTCCTGTCACTCTTATGACTACCGCTGCTATGGCACAAAGCAGCAGCGCATCTCAGGCCTCTGCTGAGATGGAAGCAAGCGCCTCTGCTGCCCTGGCAGACATGGCTCTCGACGCAGAGATTCCCCTGAATGTCGTCCTTGAAAAGATGGAGGCATTGGATGAGTACAAGGCAGCAGCCTTTGATGATTTGGGTGATTTTGTTACGAGCGTGCTCTACCCATTGGGCTTTGGTCAATTGTGCGATACTCTACTCAATGTCAGTGCGAATCTTGGCTATATCTTGGACTTGAATACTAGAAACGGTGTGCAATGTTCAGCTGAAAACAGAAACATCATCAACAGTGCCACAAGCTGCAAAGCTGCTAATGATCTCACTGGCTTTGTAAACTCTGTACTCTGGCCACTTGCTATCAGAGGCTTCAAGGACACTGCTGAAAAGATCAATGCACAAGCATCTTGTTTGAAAAAGATCCTGACTGGTAAATAAGGCCTCGTTGCACAATACCAATGCTTATACCCATATAGCCAACACAATAAAAACCACTTTCTATACACCATGAATTCTACTGTATATATTTACTAATTTATTTTCAACATTGAATCGACTAAAACATGCAAAGTGCTATATTTAAGCCTTGTTAGCAGCCTTCTGGAATCTGAATCTAGGAGGAGGGAGACGGTTGCGACGGTCAACAGCGGAACGAACACGAACAACTCTGGCGTGGATAGCGCAAGAGATACAGTAGTGGAGCTTGACGTACAACTTGGGGATAGCGTACTCCTCGTAGATGGAAGCTTCTTGAAGATCACGGACAGCAGCAGCTTCTACCATGTTACGGATAGTGAAACGCTTGATGGCCTTATCCTTGGGGACACAACGGTAACAGTTGATACAACGAACAACCTTGTTGTGGCCACGACCGTGCTTGTTACGTCCGTTGTTTCTTCTTTTACAGGTCTAATGAATGGTGTTTAATGTGCGTTGCTCTCCCATTCGAGTGTTTGCAATTGAACATGGACAGAATGACGACTCGACAGAATGGCGTATTGGCAAGCTTGCTGGATCTAGCTGCGTATTTCATTCCATTGAAAATGGCGACATGTCGGGAACTATGGTGCTAGGTCCAGATAGTTGTACGATGCATCCATCCTCTTTATCCAAAAAAATCGTATACTGCAAATCGTCCATCCATCCATCCGTCGTCCATTCTATTTATCGCATGCAAACACTCTGTTGGTCCAAAAATCCATGTATCGCCTACTTACCATACTATATGATCGAAGATGTTTCGAGAGAGAGAACTCTATAAGGGGGTTTGAGGCTTCTTTTTGAGTACACTATGCGCCACTTCAAATCCGGACAACGACGACGGCAAATCCACTCTTGCAAGGGCGCTCGTAGTAGCCATTGTATAAGGCATTTGGAACTGCCCGAGCACCATTGCTCTCTCTCGTAGTATATAGTGGTATCACTAGCCCACTGTATCTAGTACTTGGATTACCTCTTTGTCTCAGAAATAAGTGTGCATCTGCTAGTAACATCTACTGAAACTTTATTGAAAAGCCTTGGGCAAGAGATAACGAGCCATCTGTAACAAAGGTGGCATGTGTATCGTAAGCAATTGCATTGAACACTTTATCCGGATTGTTGCTTCTGATAGCAGTTGCCTTTGAGTAAGACTTGCCATTAAGAACAGTAATATTACCAATGCTCTCTGCATCCAGATAGCCAAATTGGCCATTGATGGCCAGTGTGTTGTTGGTAAAGATGAAATTGACATTGGATTTGCTACTAGTTGGATCCAGAGAATGGCCATCATCCAGGTGCAATCTTCCGTACGCTTGCTGCTTTTGATCCAGTGCAATCAAGAGATGGAAAGCGGTGGCATAGGTCTCTGACACGAGTAATTTAGGCGTCTTTGCGGCAATGACAGCACCGCCTCGAATGTGCACCGGGATATGCGTCAACGGTGCCTCTATTGTAATAGCATCTGTGCTTGTGCTGTTGACCAGAGTGTAGTTGTACCAGTCGTACCACAATCCCGGTGGAAATTGAGCCTGAACATTGCGCTCGCCCTGTGTCAAGACGGGAGACACAAGTATGTCTGTACCCACCAAGAACTGTTGGTCGTTCTCGGCGAAATCAGCAGCGTACTGGGGGTATTCAAAGATCAGGGGCCGCCAGACACCAGTGCCTAGCCGATGCGATTCTTCAAACAAGGTATACAGATAAGGCAGCAGCGCATACCTGACAGCCAATGCACGGCGCGTAGCCTCAGCTGTAGACTCCCATAGGTAGGGCTCTTGATCAATAGTGCCCTCTCCATTGTGATTGCGAGCAAACGGATAGAACGCCCCAAGCGATTGCCAACGGGTGCACAGCTCCTCGGTCGTGTTGCCCACAAAACCACAGATGTCAGCACCAGAGTAGCTGATTCCGTACATTTGAAAGTTGAGCACATCTGCTACAGATGTCTTGAGATCATCCCAAGAAGACATAATGTCGCCTGTCCAATGCCCCATGTATTGGCCGCTACCAGCAAAGGTTGATCTACTGAGCAAAAAGGGTCTCGTGGATGCATTGTACTTTTTGATGGCCTGTCATACAAATATATAAGATGAGAATATGTATGCAGCTATCCATTATCTTGATACATTACCTCTCTCGTAATGTAACCCTCGGCATGACCGTACAAGTTGTGTAGATCGTAATGCGACACATTGCCGTAATGCTGAGCATTCATTGCTAATGTCTTTTCGGAAAGATTGCCCGCTGCATTGTTAATGACATATTTGGGGTACAAGAGGTTTCTCGTCTCTCCTTCAGGCATAGGCATTGCGTTGAGGGCACTTTCCTGCAGTGCATGAAGTCGCAGTTGCTCCGTCAGGTTGTTCATCCAAGGCGACACTGTGGGATGTGGCTCGCCCAAGGATCCGCAAGATCCCAAGCAAAACGACGATGGTTCATTCATGTCGATCCACAGACCGTCTAGTTTGAGCAGCTGCATCCAGTCGACAATCAGCGTGTGCCAGTAGTCAGTTACATTGGGGTGCCACCAGTCTGGAAAGGCAGTATAGCCTGGCCAGACGAGGCCCTTGTACTCTGTCCCGTCAGCACTCTGTACAAACACGCCCAGCTCTTGGCCTCGGGTATAAGGCGGGTAGTGATCATCTACTGCAATGGCTGGATCCACCATGACAACCAGCTTTTGGCTATTGGCGTGCAGTTGATCCGAGAACTGCACCATGCGCTCTTGAGGAAAGTGGACTGGATCAAACGTAAAATCCCTCCACGCCTCCATGTAGTCAATGTCGACCCACTGTGTTTCTAGAGGTATAGCGTGCTCTTTGTGTAGACGAACCACCTGCTCCACATGGTCAATGTCAGGGTATTTGTAGCGACAGTTCTGGTAGCCCAGCATCCACAGAGATGGCATCATAGGTTTCCCTACCAGTGTCGTGTACGCTTGAACGACTGAATTGGGCTGGCCATCGTTGGGGACAAAAAAGTAGAAATCCAGGACACCACCAATGGCTTTGTACGTGATGCGGTCCGCTGTGGTGACAATGTCCATGCCGTGTGCATTCAATAGAAAGGTGCCAGATGCAGTGCCGTTGGGCCGTATATCCATGTAGAATGGCTGTGCGCCGTACATGTTTTGGTATTTATCATGCCCGTCTCTCGGCCATAATGTAGTGACATTGTGTGTGCGTTTAAAGGGGGCAATCGTCTCTCCAATGCCGTATATGTTGGTCTCAGGCAGACGTGTTGAAATCTCGAGGTATTGGTCCTCAAAAAGCAGAGGAAGACGAGCAGTGTCAAACAGGATGGCATTGTCTGATTGGCGAGTTACTTGGAATCCAAACTGAGGGTCATTCGTATAGGTGAATTTGTAGTTCCCTGAAGCCTTTCTACGACGGTTGCCTCCCATGCTCTGAGCAAGCGGACGTACAAGGCCCAGTGGAGAATCTGGCACCTGCAGTTGCTTTTGCTCCGTGTCGTAGATCTGGGTATATGTTTCTGTCAGTGGCTATAATCTTGTGTGGTTGTAGGCTGCATTTTGAAGAAAGGTTTACCTTGACATGAAGCCGCTCGCTTGTCTCATAATCCACTTTTACTATCAAATCATGGATGGCTTGACCGAAAAAGCTTTCATTCCTCTTCAAGAGCAAGGGAATCTCGAGCCCACTCTCTGTTTGCTTGACCAGATTCTCCACTACACTATAGCCACCAGCATTATCCGTTGTTGCTATTACAAGAGCGCTGTTAGCTTATCATCAAGACATGCCCTCCAAGAGTTCGGCTTACAGTCATTTGGAAAGTTGTACAGGTTGTTGTATAAGCCATAGTTTTCCTTGTAAGCGTCTCTACTTTGTTGCTGGCAGTATACGATTGGCAATATTAAGGCAAGCAGTAATTGCTTTTTGAACATTGGATATACAACAGAAAAAGAAGCGAAACCTATGGCGTATTTGTTTTGCATTAACCTTGTTCAACAGCAGCAGCGACGTTCTCCGGCCTCCGGACGTTGTCATGTGTGGCAAAAAATTCTGTAAAGAGGCAGGAATTGCAGAAGCAAGCGTAGGTGCAGTAGGTTGGCGTATGTGTCTCAAAGGAGCAAGCATAGGTCGACCATTTGCACAACACATCTGAAATCGAGGCACTGTCAAACTCGATCCAAGCTTCTTGCGTGTCCCTCTTGTGCGCATAATGCACTGCTTCGCTATATGACACACTACAGACAATCAAACCAGATGTTAATAGGCGTAATGTTCATTGAGCAGCCCTCAAATGTATTTACCACTGTAAAATCACGTGTTTAAATCGCTTTTATCTCGCCAACAAAGCGCAATCTCGGCCTCAAAACAAGTGTAATCATGTTCTACGATCTGACATTAGGCTATGAATCACTTTTCAGCGATTTTTTGGGGATTGAGTTGATCATCGATTTCTGGCAAATTTTGCCTTGTGGTAGCAAGGGAAAAATTGATGATTTTGAATGATGGAGGTTTTCACCTCAAAAATGAAGTTTTCTACTAAGGTATTCCTATGCTCAAAACAATCGTAGAAACGCATTGGAGCATGTAAAAGTGTCTTGCGACCAATTTACTATACGGGGTTTAGACTTTTCCCCAGAAAACGTGTTTTGCATTTTTTGACAGTTGCTCTCTACAAACCCAAAGGATCTCTTTCAAATTAACACCATTGGATTCCTCGCTCAATTTTGCATCCAAAAGAGTATAGAAATATTTGTTGTTCGAGTAGAAAAATGTTGTGTAATTGCCCCTGAAAGGTTTTCGGATGTCCATTTTCGCGATCCAGCAGATCGGTGAGCGCTGCGAAATTCAATCCCAGCTCAGGTTGTTTTTGCCCTGGTATCCACTTTTTGTATAGTAAAGAGACACGATAGACATCTATAATTGCTTTCGATATGCTCAATCACTACCGGTGTCACCAAATAGGTTCCAATTGCATACTGCTGCATTTTGAAATCTGTGTTAAAATGGCAGGCAGAGTAAAGTAGAAGCCTTGTTTGATGTGGTCTTTAATGTCCGACCAACTGGAGCAATGGTATTATGCCACCTCCTGATACAGCAGCAAAGTGCTATTACCGTTCGCATAATAGACTTTCTGGTAAACTAAATTTTATTCAACTAATTGATAATATCAAGGAAAACACTAATTCAAATCAACCTTTAGCGTCAAAATTTGGAATGCTCGAAGAGTAACCAAGAAGCCGCCTTCTTTGTTCTCTTCTAAATTATGGCCAGTATCGTCTTCCAAAATGTTGGAAATCTGAATGCGTTTGATCTTCAAATGACTATATACGTGGGACAAGTGTTATGCTCTTTTTGCTGCTCAAGTGTCTATTATCGTACATACCTCTTTAAAACGGCACTGCTCTTGCCTCCGTAGGCTTCATACAGACGCAGAATAACTTGCTTGCCTTTACCTCGATCATCTTCAGCAAGTTTGATGGTATCAATAATAATTTGGTGAGAGCCATCCACAGTGAACAAAGAGGGCACAATGTCACCGCTGCTGAGGTGCTTGCCCTTGGCATATCTGTAACCATCATTGCATGAATGTTAGCTATACTAATGTGTGCAATGTCTATTGACAAACACCTACCGAATAGAAAGAGGGGTATTGAACTCCAAAGCAGACTGCATGACATTGGATGAAGTAAAGTTACCCTGATGAGGGTAAATGGCATACTTGAACTTGTGCTGACCTATTATCGTATACATACATACTGGCTGTCAGCAACTATATACACATCCATTCTCAAGGATTAACTCTTACCCATATCAGCATGTTCATCAGGACCCTTGGGCGCACGCAACAAAGACAAACGTTGCGTCTTTCCGTGCGTTGCATAGCCATACTTGCAGTCATTGATCAATGCAATACCATAGTTTGATTCAGACATGTCTGCAAATTTATGGCCACACACCTAAGTATGTCGTGTTAATCTTCCCTATACATCACTAACTGTGTCCTCTGTTACCTCAAATTTAGCAGAATCAATGGTCGTATTGTAATGCGTGGGCCGTCTCACCACACCATATTGAATATCATACGTCGCATAATCCGTAACAATGTCCCAGGAAAACTCAACTTTCTATGTATAATTTTAGTAGTGTAAATGCTTCAACTCGTTCATGTGGCTGCTGCATTTACCAAGAACTGATGGCTTTCATTCCAATCAACCAAGTTATCAAACTCCAATCGATCTCCCACGCAAGAAAGGCTGATGGTTTGCTGGATGGTGCTCACATCAGAAATCTTGTGCTCAAACGCAAGTTCAGCTTTCAGAGGTCCATTAGAGACAATGCGCATCTCCTTTTGGCCCTTCAATTCGACATATTTCTGGAGATGGTATATTTCAACTATAACATACTCATTAGACTCTATTTTTCCCTGCTACAATAACACTCACCATCCCAAGCATCCCAGTAAGTAGGCTATTTCAAATACATTGGTTACTACGTTCGTTCTCCTAATCATGTTTACTATACATACCACATCCTCATACAGTTGCAGAATATTGCCCCGAGAGTCTTTGGGAATGAGATTACCTCTGAGTGATGTGAGACACTGTATGAGCAAGAATTACGCTGAATGGCTCTGTATGTATGCCACCTACCTGTTGGAGTTCTTGTCAATCAACTCAACCAACTGGCCATCTGCATTGAACGTTGCCTTGAGATGGGTATTTTCCAATACGAAAAGTCCATCTTTGGTGGCGTAGGCTGCGTTTGTGTCATTGCGTTAGAATAGTGCCTGGCTGTATTTTGATGAAATCTTACCATGCGCGGCCTTTTCGTCAGAGACAGATGTGAAGTCCTTTGCGTGTTCAATATAGCCAGAAGCACCAAGGCCAGGCACGTTTTCAACTATATAATAAAATGTCAACTCTAACCGTGCATGTCATGTAAGCCAGCCCTTCCTTGCTTACCAAGCAAATACTCGTATTCGCCCTTCCACTGCTGGTTTGACCATTTGGTGCCCTTTTCAGGAGATACAATGACTTCAGATCGAGGCCAAGGAAGTGTGTTGAATACAATCACACCCTGGTTCTCCTTGTCATTGTCTAAAGACTCGTCCGTAGGTCTTTGAGAGATGAGGAAGGATTGCGATTGATGGCGCAACAAGGAAGATTCAGAGATGACTTGACGATGAAACTACAAGCAAGTAGTGTCAGTATGGGCTCGTATTATTAAATATACACTCAACACAACAGAAACCTTGTGAACATCGACATAGGCCAAATTAATGGCAGATCCAGGCAAACAGTCGTGGAACTGATTGAGACAAAGCAGTTTCCATAAGCGATTGATGTCGTCTACTGGGTACGTATAGTCTGAACCAGTGTGCTGCTGGTTGGAAAGGAGTTTGGCAGCAGTAGCCAAGATCTCTACATCCCTGATAATGACTTCGCCTTTACGGTTACCTCTTTTCACGAGAGCTTGGGAGGTATATGTACCACGATGGAATTCAAGGTACTACAAAAGACGTTTTTAGCTGTCCAGTGTACGGTATGAAGGCGATTTAATCTAGCTACTACATACCAATTCTCCCTTGTAAGATTGTAGTCTGTCCGAGTTCTTTTCGAGGCCCTCAAAGAACTGGGTCGCACTTCCAGGCTTGACAGTAGGCAATCCGTCTACATTTCGCATTCTCTGCAGTCTCTCCAACATTTCAGGTGTAGGTCCGCCTCCACCATCACCGTGTCTAGTGCATCAAACGATGATTAGCAGGAACAAGGAGTCAAATGCAACAGCCCAATCGACATACCCATAAACCAGCAAGCTCTCATTGGAACTTTCAATATCATGATGGTTTTTGGCACTGCAATAGAATGCATGTCAATAAAAAGTGCACACATGGTATTTGTAAAAAGAAAGACTTACCACTTGTAGACTTCACTAGCCGTGACAGATGCCGTATATGTTTCTGCAGGCGTCAAATGAGCCAAGATCTTGGTATCGTCAATACCCGTCCACCAAAAGGTGGATAGAGGAAACTTGTTGATATTGTTCCAAGACAGCTTTTGAGTGAAAAAGTAATCGCAACCAGACTCACGAAGCACCTGAGGCAATTGAGCCGAGTAGCCAAAAGAATCAGGGAGCCAAAATACTCGCGTTCTCTTGCCAAAGTGCTCTTCAAAAAAGCGTTGACTATGCGAAATACACATTTAGTTGGTGCTTCTCCGTAGTTCAGGACAGTACACCTACCCCAAGAGCATTTGTCTGCAAAGAGATTCTCCAGACTATACATCTATTAGTTAGTAAACGCAGCAGTAGACATTCTCCAACAAAACACTTACTGGCATGTTTGTATCTGAATAGCATTGATGTTAGCTCTACTAGTAAAGGCACCATTCAATCAAATTGGACTTACCATGCTCTACCCAACTCTGTTTATTGATAAGCCCAACATTAGCAACTCTGTAAGAAGGCATTTACCACCCATCATCACTTACCCCTCCAATGATTTCCCATTGACCTCCCTTTTCAATCTTTTGAATCTTATCAAACAGGGCAGGATACAGCTCTTTCAGCCACTCGTATTGCTGTACCTGAGATCCCGTAAAGACATAATCAGGGTATCTTTCAATCAGATCCAACTGACTCGACCACGATCTTGCAATTTTACGTTTTGTTTCATCATAGGGCCAGAGCCAAGCAGTGTCAATGTGGCAGTTGCCAACCGCTGTGACCTGATGTTGGCCAGTACCGTTCTTGGCGCTCAAGAATTCGTGTGTCAAATCCAGGCATGCTTGAATGGCCTTGTCATCATCACCGATAAAGTTGTTGATGACTTCGTTGGCTACCCACAATGCTTTTCTGGCTCGCGAAGAATCTTGGTCTGTATCGTAAGCAATACCACGAACAATACTGACAAGGGCAGAGAGTGAGTACGACGAGCAAGTGTCTCTCTTTGCGCAAGACAGGCTACTATACTTACGACAGGTCATGATATAGCTTTTGAATAGGCTCATTGGCTACTACCAAATCCGCTCTATCAAGGTTGAAGTATCGGTTGGGATCTGCCACCATGGCATCATTAGCGCCGACACCAAACATGCCATTGCAGGCAGCTTCAATGTAGAATTTAAACTCTTGGCCTGATTTCGCCTTGTGGGTAACGATGAAATCATGACGAGCCTGATCGGCTATTATACACACAAAAGAGCGGCGGTGAGTTGTCTGCATCCAGCCTTACAGATGATATACCTACATCCGCCAGTGAGTCCCTGAAGAGGCACGCCATCGGTGCTCCACACCATGCCTTCGCACCCCATGTCCCACTGCAGAAAGACCCGATGGCCCTCCAATTCTTGAGGGATGACAATGGACACATGGAACCAATGCGTAGACCAACTGGGGCCAAAATTGTGCTGTCCAAGCTTGAAATCCTTGAACTCTTGCGACACTGCATCCTACGAAATCAATTTCAGCATGGAGCATTTGATCTGAATTCATGGACACCTACTTTGAATGATATACGCTATATGAAGTGCAACGAGTCAGTACACAACCTACAACCGCCATCACTGTGCGCTGTTACTACCTTCAAGTCGGGCACGCTGTACACCTTCAATGCCACATGCGGAGGCCCTGACTTTCTCATCTTCCAGAGGCCACGGTGGATCCCCATGCCGTGGAATTGGCCCCCATCTGCCAAAAAGTTGTTGATGCGAGAATGCGTAATGTTTCTTGGTACGCGGGGTGCGTTGTCCAAGGGTGGATGATCTGCTGCTGTAGCATGATGACTATGGCGGTGGCCGTATATCGTCATTTTTGTTGTTGTTGCTAAGAGAAAAGAAAAGAGCATCTCAAAACGCGACTTGATTTAGCTTGCTATATAGCATAAACATAATGCATCACATGTTGCACCAAAGCGTTGGCTCACACGATCAATGTGACCTGGCTCGCCTGCAGTATCGTTGTTTACGCTTTTCTCTCTTGTACCTTTTTTTTTTTCTTCTTGCAGTAAAGTATGAGTGTCTTTACCTTGAGCAAGACATGGTAGGTGCTTGGTCCTTTTCCTATTGGCACGCGAGAGCAAGACTTTGGTGCAGACCCTTTGGAGAACTATGGTAAGGTTTAGTTGGTTGGGCCCCGTTTTCCGTCTATCAAACGCATTCATGACAACATTCGTCTCGGTTGGTTTGCATCGAATTCGACTCAAGGCCGTTTATGAGCATGCAGTATCAAATAAACGCACCCACCGTATATCATCCAGACAATTCTACATTCGATACAACTACATTTACCTCTCGCAACTTGGACAAGAAATTCATGTTTATTCAACTCAAAAGATAACAACATCAATGCGGGGCCCTAAAACAAGTGCATGAATGACAATTAACGACAAATGCAACATGATAGGTGGCTTTCGAAAATTAAGGTATTCAACTGGTGCAAAATACCCTTCAGAGCTGGTGGAGGGAGGATTTGTAGGGTGGACAATGGTCAGCTCAAACAGCCATACATTGGGTCCAATCGACTTTCCAAATGCTAGGTGGGTGTTATAACAGCATAATGCAACACGCTTAAACGATCCCGCCTCATTGACACATTTCTATTAGATGGAGTGAGAACAATATACCGTTTGGATGGTCTATTGAGCAGTATCAAGCATGGGCTCGAGGCATACTCATCACACACGAACCAGTGCAACTGTCTGTGCAAATCAGCGGTGTCTCTGAGTTCTACATTCATGGCATCCGTTACCATGGTGATTGCTACGGCTACAAGACCACCACACATTTGGTTCAATTCGACAAGGGAACGTATACTATCGATGTGCGCATGGTGCATGATGTTCGGATGTTTGGTGGAGGCAAATCACCACCACAGTGCCAATTTCATGTTTGGTTAGAGCCCAAGGACGAAGCACTGCTGTACCCTGAAGACTGTGCTGTGATTACACCTTCCGCTGCGACTACCACCACCATCTCTGATCAGTCAACAACACCGTGCGAGCTACTGATGCCAGACTACTTGAAAGACATTGGATTTGCAGGCTCCTACGGCAGCGTATCCATTCAAAATGCAGGCCAAGACCCAATGATAGTCAAGTCGGTGACATTGTGCATTGTAGATGACCACTCGCTCGAGTCTCGCAACAAGAATGGCCTGTTTATGGAGTACAAGACAGAGTTGATTGTGGATCATGGCCCACTGTGTATCGTGCCTGGACAGATTCGTCCTGTTGGATTCAGCTTTCAGAAAGAATGGGGATCGCTACCAGCTACCACCAAGATACTGCGGTTTTGGGTCCGCATCGGGCTTGCCATCAAAGATAGCAATAATGTGATTGTGGCAACATCAGCCGTTGTAGAGGGCGATACTAGCACTGTGGATGAAGGAGGAGACGAGTTTGCGATTCGAGCGACTGGCAGTGTGCAATGCATTGATTGGTTGACCTCGGCCTTCAAATACACATTCCTGGATTACGATAACACGGTTCAATATGGTATACATTGGTGCAATTTAAAATGCAATGCTGCTCCAAACTGATTATTCTGGTATATCCATACTACAGCCATGGCCAAGAGGCCTCATGTCTTGAATTCCAATGCCAGTAAACCCGTTCTTGTTGCACTTCACGGTGCGGGCGTAGAGACCGACGCTTCGTTCTGGATCAACTCAATACCAGCTCAAAAGCATTGCTGGATCGTATTTCCAACTGGCAGAACGCCATGGTAAGTTGTCTTATCTCCCTATAAGCTTGATTTTTTCTTCTTCTTCTTTAACGCTAGTCTAAAGGGGTTATGATTGGCATGGACCTAGTACACGGAATGTGTTCAAGTCCCTGGAGGGCCTTGCTGAAATTCAGGAATTGCTTCCACCTCATTTTGAGTGCATGGATTTCGCAACAGGCGGTGACTGGGTCACTGGTAATAACCATAGCAGGATGATGGAGAATGGCAGATGGAAGAGGTTTTCTTAACTCTATGTATTTTACAGTGTCAGCACCGCATGAAACGACAAGAACCTTAAAACCGCAAGATGATCGAGACTGGAATATTGGTAGTTTAGACAAATTAATTATCATGGGTAATATAATTTGAAAATGAGAGAAATGCAATTTTGCATGTAATTAATTTTAATCACGACACAGGCCACAGCAATGGAGGTCAAGGTGTCTGGCATTTAGCTGTGCATTTCCCAGACAAGATCATTGCAGGTTTGTACAATAGGCATCATGCGCTATATATACTCAACCACACACACACAGTCGTTCCAGCTGCCGGCTACATCAAGATCCAGGACTATGTGTCCTTTGCCAACTGGGTTGGCAATTCGTACTCTGATCCGTGGTTAAGAGGGGTATTATGCTGCTGCTGTGTATGTGTGAGGTCAGCAGTCTAGACTGACACGAACCGCCCCATAGATCCTGGAATCGTCTATTGCAGAATACAACAATGATCTGCATTTGTCCAATATGGTAAAGTATCTACTGATTGAGTTGATGGCGATGATAATATAAAAACTTAAATTTAAACAGGTTCATATTGCAGTTCTACCACGAGTCGGCACGCAAGATGATAACGTACCTCCGTTACACACAAGAAAATACGTCAGAATACTGAACGGCCATTTACAGCAGCCAGCAGCCATCAAGTAAGGCGGCCACAGTGCAATCCACAGGAGGAGACACAGCGGCTGACATAACATATACATTAGAGCATCAGAGGCAACGGGGCAAGGGCACTGGTGGGACACTGTATTTCACGACAAGACGGTGCAGCAGTTTCTGGATCAGCACACTTCATCACCACGGCAACAGAAAAAGGATCTAAATGAATTTTGTATTACATTGATGAATCCAGCCGGAAATGGAAGTGTGTGTGGAATTCACGTTGAGCAGATGATGATCCCCTACAGATTAGGCAAAATAAAAGGTGTCTTTTCAGCGACTGACAACAGCAGCAAGACGCTCTTGACGCTGACGACGACCAACATTGCCTCGTTTCGATTCACAAGGCATTTCAGGGGCTGCAACAAGCTGATTGTGGATGGCGACAAGTTTTCCCATCTGGAAAAGTACCACACTGAAGAGGGCGGTGTGACATTGAGCTTTGATGGCAAAAAGAGCAGGCGATGGAAGGTGAGTTGGTGGTGGGGAATGGATTGGTGTTTTTTTGCCTGCTTGTGCTTATTTTCTGTGCGGCAATCTATACTAGCTGGAAGGCATCAAATCAAACGAACGCAGTGCTGCCAATTACGGCCCCATCCATCGCATGTACGAATCGGCAAAACCGCTTGTCGTCATCATACCCTCTTCTTGCTCAACAGGTTATTACAAGCATGTTGCATTGCAAATCGCCCACGATTGGTATCTGTACGGTCGAGGCGATTCCATGATTCTGTACGACACGCAAGCAGCAACAGCGTCAAATAGAATGCTGGATTATCCATACCACATTTATTTGGGTCTGGCAAACGAGAACAAGCGCATTGAGTCGATATTGGCGGATAAACCGAATACGCACATTGGCTTTGAAAAGACAGCATCCGCCATTACTGGCATCAAAGTAGGAGACAGAGCGTACAGAGGCCCTGGAACAGGTTTGTGTGCTCTCCACCATGACAAGTGTAGGGCGGGCCTCTCTCTCTTACAGCTGCTTCTTCATAGGCGTTCTGTTTATGCACCCCGTCAGCAAGACGGCGACAGCCATTGTGGTATCCGGCGTGGATCAGGACGGCTTTGAATCAGCGTGGCATCTGCTACCCAGAAGGACGGGCATGATGATACCAGAGTGGATTGTTACCAGCAGCACAGACACCAAGTCCAAAGGCCTAGGAGGCGTGCTTGGCGCAGGGTACAGTGGTGCTGACCAAGTCGTGCAATTTGAGTGCTAAATTACTTGCAATAGATATTTCGATAATGAGTGGAAGCCATTTGGCTACATGTAAATCTTGGATAGGTCACATGTTGTGTGCTGCCGGCAGCAGCAGCAGCCAGCAGCAGCTTAGTTAGGAGTTTCTGGGGTTCAACAATAAAAGCGTGTGGTGTGCGTCTTGTTTCTCTTTTTCTCTCTTCTTTTTTTCTTTTTCTTTTCTTGTTCTTTATTACATAATGTCCAACCCATCAAATCAAGCCAAATCTGAGCCAATATCCATACTAAGACACACCAACGTAATGACAAGCAGGCTGCGCACTACGCAACATGGCATATGTTACTAACACCTTGTTGTAGAGCAACACCCACCACAGCAGCAGCGTCTTGTCATCATCCCAGACTAAAAGTGCTCGTATCGTCTTGAGTGAGGATGAGGACGATCATCGCTTGTCTGACGGCGACAATGACGATGACGAGCAGAATATGGAACCCATGTCAGCAGAGGCCTTGGAGCTGCTCGAAACTGAAAAGGTGCTGAAAGCAGGCTACTTGCTAAAGAAGGGTGAAAAACGAAGAGTATGTTATTACCAGTATAGTATCGATCATGGAAAATTAACGCTGCTCGTTACAGACGTGGAAGAAGCGCTGGTTTGTGCTTCGCACCACCAAGCTAGCCATGTACAAGGACAAGAAGGTAGGCTATCCGTTTGACCTGCTAAAGTACACTGACTGACCAAATCAACAACCACCAGGAATACAAACTGCTGCGAATCATTGATTTACACGAAATCCACAAGGTTGTGCAAGTAACATCAAAGCACAAGTACAAGTTTGTATTTGCATTTGTTACTGCCAAAAGAATGTACTATGTGCAGGCAAATGACCAGCAAGACATGGATGATTGGTTCAAACTAGTCAATCAAGCCAAGGAAGATCTACGCTTATACGACGCAGATGACGATACCAGCTCTATCGACCGTGACCAGGAGTTTGCCAAAGATGTCATTACATCGTACAAATCAAACCATGCTGCCAATGTCATGCAAAATCAGCGACGTCAGTCTAGCGGAACATATGATAATTCAGCCAGATCTTTTGTAGCAGGAGCAGCAGCAGCAGCAGCAGCAGCAGGAGGAACACTAGCAGCATCACCTCCCTCTTTGTCAAATAATGAAATTAGTTCTAAAATTAAACCTGTGGATATCCCAAAGCACAAGAAACAGACGGCTTCGCCCAACAACTCGCACTCGACTCCACTGAGCGAATATGCTCTAGGTCACACCTATCCGCTATCTCCTTCATCTGACCACACAAATCAAATGAGTGTCATTGAAGGTATTGCAAGCTCAGAAGACGACGAAGAATACAGCGTGGATAGAGCCAACATTCAGTCCGAAGAGAGTAGAAACAGGGTGCTCATCGAGGGCTATCTGTTGAAGTTGGGTCGCAATAAGGTTTGCTTTACTATAGCACACTTGTGTACAAAAGTAAATGGAGGGTTAAACAATCTTGTTGCAGGGCTGGAGAAAACGCTGGTTTGTGTTACGCACCGATACGTTGGCATATTATGAAGACGACAAAGAGTATTCACCACATCGCATCATTCCTCTACACCACATTATCGACTCGCTGGAGATTGACCCCGTGAGTAAAAGCAAGCAGTACTGCTTCAAGATCATCATCCCCAAAAGAAGCTATGTGCTCTGTGCGTCAACAGAGGACGACATGGATGCTTGGCTGAATGCACTGGTCGTGGCCATCAGACGTGCCAAGAAAGAGGCCGCAAACGAATCAGCAAAATCTCCTTCGTCGACAACGCCCTCCACGCCTCAGCCTCAACAACATCAGCAATTCCAGTCTCGCCATTTATCGCAGATTCCAGAAAACAAAGCATACGGCATCCACAAGGTGCACTCTACCGCATCATCTGCTGACTCGTTTGAAAATGTAAGCCATATCTCTGGTGTCAGTGGTGCTGGTGGTGTTGGCGGTGCTGGTGGTGCGCTTGGCGGTGCGCCTACTTCGGCCTCGTTGGTTCAGCTGCACTCGAGAGCTTCAGAAAGACTTGGTCGTGCAAAGTAATCTTACTCGAAACTCTCTTTTATACTTATACATATATACCTTTTTGCTACTTTCTTTCTCTCTTTTATATATATTATACTTGTCAATAATGGAACTAATATCTAGCTTTTAGCTACACTCACCAAAGAAACAGAAAAAAAAATTACAATTTTAATAATATCTAATAAATATGCTGTGTCCATCAGCACATCCACAGAGTGCAGCGTCCAAACAGGCAAAGGGTACCAGCACACAGCCTTATGCACGATCCTCGATTCACAAACAAATGTGTTCACATGGCAAAAGATGGTGTGAGTGTCTGTTTGTTTTGTGTATTTAGCAGTAAAAAAAACAAGATTTAGTGCCGTCTGGGTCACTCTCGTCAAAAGGAAAATGTAACTGTTTATTTCATGCATTAGGAGGATGATGGTGCTCCATGAAAAACAGGACATTTAGGCATAAACTTTTCAGGCCCAAGCTCTTCAATACGGTAGCCCTCTGTATAAATAGCTGGGTGATAGACAGTGTAGTGCGGCATGTATCTCCCCTTTTCATTGGGATAGAACGGCGTTCGTAGATCAAACATGTCCCGTGGAAAGCAAAGGTATCTGATAAACATGGCTCGTGTGAATATGATGCAGTTGAAGAATAACCGCATTAGACTAGACGCTGTCTTGATGCCAAATGCTCTGCATTCTCCATCTTCCAATAGGCACGGCAGGACCTTGTACAGCACTGGAAGCATAAATCCGGGTAATCTTCTTCCCAAGTGCTTTATCGTTGGATCAGCACACCTCCAGTTGGCAGGATGGTATGTCACAGACGTGAATTCGTATTTCTTTTGTATCTCGTACCATTCCTCCAAGGTATCCGGAATATCCTTGATCTTCATTTTGGTGCCGATTTCATGCCAGACCTTGAAAATAGCCTACGCATTGCATTAGTCAATAGGATGCCCATAAAAAATGCAGAGCAAACTTTTTACTTACATTCACTTCTCGGATATCCAGGTTTCTCCATTCCCAGTTGTTGATCCAGCGAATAGGCTCTGCGACAAACAGGACCAAAGTGTACAGATAGTCGTCGTTGGAAATATTGTACTTTCCATGCAGTTCATTCAACCTGTTGATAGATGCCTCACGTCGCTCATACTGCTTGCAGATATCCTTTTCTGAGATATGAGGGTTGCGGCGCATCTCATTCTGAATACGTGGATACGCATCGATAATCTCTGACAAGATGAGTTCCGTGTCTTCAGCACGACGGGGACATCGATCCAAGAATTCTCGTGTAGACACAAGCAGCTTGCTTACAGAGGGAGTGGCAAACGGCTTGAACAGAGCGAATTCAAGTGAGGAGCGTGCAAATACTGGCATGGTGCGTTGGATCAGTACATGTGGTGCATTCAATGCAAATGACACTTACATGGGAACTCTTTGCGAAAGATGTTGCTGTAGATTTCCATGGCGATATCGTGATTCTCAAGCACAACACTGGGATCTGGATACTTTTTGACGATGCTATTGACAAACCGGTATCGATGATAACGAACATACATCAAGTATGCTATGCCAAAAAAGATGCTTGCGACACCAGCGATTTGCAACTGACTGGCGTCAGCCACCAAGACTTCAAGAAACATGCTGGTAATGGAATGGAGAAAGAAGAGGTGGAAAAGGATCGAGACGTGTAGGTTTGCCAATTTATGAATGACAATCATCAATCGTCCTCTCCCCTTTGTTTGTGATACGCACCTTCCTCCTTCCCCTTGAACCTTAAATCAAGTTTTGTCTGTATTTGTGGATACAAGATACGATACAATGCACTGCAAGTTGTTTATCAAAAACTGGTTTGAAAAACTAACAAAAATAAACAATCATTTTTCGTCATGGCTCTTTTAGCTCCTTTGTTGTTGCTATCCTACGTCTTTTGAGGGATACATGCCTACAATAATAAGAAAATGGTCATTCAGGAGGATTTGTCTGCTTTAATCATTTAATTAAAAAACATTAGTCAAGTGCACACCAAATGGTGGCAAAAGCGAAAGAGCTGTTTAGCGATGGATGCTAGTACCTTGCACGAATTTAATGCCACTCTTTTCCAAATGATACTACTGCAATCACAGAGAACGGAAAAGAAGACGAGCTAAATGAGAGGGTATAATCTGAACTTTCATTTCGATTCTGAATACAGAATTTTGACTAGGTAGAGACTTTACATGTCGACACTAAATTCAGTATACTACAAGACACTAGAACTGCTAGGTCATCATTCATGCCCTGAATAGTATGAAATGATAAAATACATCATCATGCAAAAGGGTAATCATCCCTCATGATCATTTAACCGAAATGTCAATTATAATGTAAACATTGCCAGTGCTTAAATGAATCATCTCATCAAGTGTGGTATTTGATGCAGACTTACAAAAATCAATCCAAACGTATGATCCAAAAGTTTGGTAGTCTGCCCTCTGACTTTTCAAATGACACCAATGATTTACAGAATCTTGCACATGTAAACTCTATTAGATTGTTTTCTCAGGGCTTGCTTCTTGTTACTCAAAAAAAAAAAACTGGAGTGTAATGTAATGAGGGACCTCTTGATGAGAATTAGAAATTTTTGAATATATACAGCAGTCCAGGAATAGATCGCAGACAAGACTGGTTTAATTAAACTTGAAAAGACTATAAAATCAACTCGTCGCATCCAACTCTTTCCTTATTTCGAAATTTTTCCTTTCTATTTTTCCTTATCTTTTAATC
>JAXQGS010000036.1:0-35566 GCA_037040325.1 Mucor sp. M7501 | reverse complement strand
CTTTGACCCTATGCTAAACGATGACAAAGCATGCTATCATCAAGCGGTTTTGACTACAAGGTGTGGCAACACACGCTGTATCTACTCATCATTTGTAATTCATCGTAATAGATCGTTAATGACAGCTTCCATATAGACCTTATGGCCAAATGATAACAAAACAAGTTATCATCAAGCAGTTTTGACTACAGAGTGTTCCAACACACTGTCGATCAATTTATCATTTGTATTTCCTTGTAATTGACAAGCGGTATAAGCCTGATTCGCTCCTTTGAGATGTAACATTCATTGAGGATCAAATTTATAATGACACTCAATTTGAGAAAAGTATACATGAGCGAAATGACTTAATCACAATGTTGGAAAGAGGGTATATTAGAGCCATCTCCTCAGTGGGGTTTCTATTGAGAGCTTTTTTCGAGAATACTTTATGTTTACTCTATCTCATACCTAAAGCTCAGTGTAATAATATAGGATATCTTTCAAATACATGATGTGGTAACTCGCTGCAGTTGAATGACACATCTTCAAGGAACATCCAATTCACCACACAATCATGGCTGCATCAAGCACTTGACCAGCCTCACATCCAACCTCCCCACATCCAACCTCATTTGTTTGGAGAACCTCTTGATGCATAAAGTCTACTTTATTCATTAAATTATTATATACATTTCATCTGTTGTTGCCGTTGGTGCTGTAAATTTGTGATCAAAAGGCTTGGTGATATCGGACATGGGTTCCCCTCTAAAAAATACGTTCCTCTGTTTTGCTGATCCATTCTAAAAGCCTTTAGAGATCAACCATTCCTTGATTTCATTCACATGGTGGCCCTTGATAACAACATGTTGCGTCTTGGCGTTGAGACTGACGACAGCTTCAGGGAAATCAGTGTTGATATCTTTGATCAAAGCCTGGGCATCTCCTTCAATTCTGCGGACTACAGTCAAAAGACGAGTGCCACCATTCTTGTATTCTGAATATACGGGGAGACCCTTGTTGGTGGTGCGTGCAACAGAATAGGCAGGTGTGGAGTAAAATCTTTTGCTGGCTTGGTTAGCTGATTGTGTAAAGAGACGCAACATTGACTAGTAAATAGAAAGACATCAGTACTCTGGCCCTGCAACATTTGCTAGAGCGTCTTACTTACCATGCTGTTAAAACTGTATAGAGTAGTGTTGGTTTAAAAAAAAAAAAAGAGAGCGAGAGCCTGGCATTTTGTTTTTAGCTTTGCCTTGTCAAAATGAAAGAAATAAGCAGTCGTGCGGGTATTGAATGGCATCCATGATCTGATACATGAATACCATGAATACAATGGTATGCGAGGTAAGAAAGGCCATGATCTTACTTTGATGCAATAGTAGATATTCCTAGGTTCAAGTAATGCTGCAGAAACGGAGCAGTGCAGATGAAGAAACCCAAAGAATACAGAGATCCAAACAAGCAATGTCGTTCCTGAGTTTCAATGCTCACAACAACAATGTTGCCGAAATAAAAAAAAAGAGGAGAGGGCTTGGTAATTGACACGCCTTTTGCATTTATATTGATCTCTATTTTTTTTTTACAAACCATGGCGAGCACGGCTACAGCACTAGTGAGAGACAACTTTGACTCTATATCAGAGGTAATACGAGTAGCCTGTTGTGCGTTTAGCAAGTACTTAATATCCAATGTCAGGGCTGTTTCCTGGTCATGCCAGGAAAGAAGAGACAGAATAGAGGCACCCAATCCAGCAAGACGAAAAAAGCCAAGCCAAACACCAAGAGTACGTCGACATCAGCTGGATAAAAAAGTAGAGTGCAGCTAAACAGTTTGCGTAGATATCAAGATTGCTCAGCGTTCAGAGGAAGAGAGTCAGGCATTGTTGTATGACGGATTCCAACAATTGTTCAGCGGCAGAGAATCAGTCGAATGCATGCTGAACCGAAAAGAGAGTTTTACGGAATGCTGGAATCGAGTCAATGACACAATCAACGTATGTCTGCTATCCATGGGTCGTATGCTGCCATTGGCGACTAAACACCACGTCTTGCATAGGACATCTTGCTTGATATGAACCAAAATGCAGTGCAAAAAATCTGCGACTTTGTGGACAAGGATCACGATGTGAACGACAGTCTGATCAAGATGCCCTTTCATGAGATTCCAACGGGCCTTGTGTTTGCAGGCATCAACACGCCAGACCACGACACGCAGTTTGCACACATTGCATCAAAGCTACAAGAGACACCCACAGCAGAAAACAAGCGCAAAAAGAAGAATTTCGTGGCATTGTTACAATCAAAAGACTGCCTCAACATCAAGAGCATGATCAAGTCCATGATTGAGCGGTTCTTGGCCAACGAGAGCAATGTGAGTGGCAGCGACATGGAGCTGGATGGCAATGAAGAGGAGAACGAGGACGATGCAGAGGAGGATGATGAGGACATGATCCGAACAACAGAGGTACGGTATCTGCTGGTATTGAACGTGTGCTGTCTGTTCTGACTGCCATGGCATGGATAGCGTCAAGCAGCTACTTATAGACTGGGAAACAGAGCCACCACAGCCAAGCCTAGCAAGTGTTTGCCTTACGACATGCAACTGCTGGAGGGATGGTACAGACATCAAACACACCGCACCAATTCCTCGCCCAATCTCGTCGTCATTCTTCAGGATTTCGAGTCCTTTGAACCCACGGTTGTGCAGGATTTCTTTGCCATCTGCAGTGAGTACCGATCTCGACTTCCTCTTGTTTGTATCGTGGGCATTGCAACATCGACCGAGATTCTCCACGAATCTCTGAGCAAATCAACCATTGGATTGCTGAGAATTGAAAAGTTTACGCTGGAGCAGAGTGAAGTTTGGCTCAACCGAGTGGTTGAGGAGGTATGTTGGCCCCCCCCCATTGCTACTGGGGGTGTGTGTAAGATGCTGATATGCTTTGCAACTAGGTGTTTCTCAAGTCAACCACCACCATCAAGTTTGGCGATCGCCCTTTTAGATTTCTGATGAATCATTTCTATCTGTATGATTTCTCCATCAGCAAGGCAACGGCAAATCTCAAGGTAAAAACACGCTCTTTTCTTGTTCACACGCACAGCGTACTGACCAGCGTCTGCTACAGTATGCGTACATGCACCACTTTTACGGCAACCCGCTCTCCATCTTTCTGCCCCTGATGCAGCACGACAAGAGCAAGATGCAGCACTGTCTGGCTGACTGGATGGCCAAGGACTTGCTGAGCGAACACCACATCACCCACATCCGCATGCTCAAGTCTTTCCAAGCTTACATCGAGTCAATTGCACCGACAGAGCCAAAGAAAGCGCTTCGACTACTGCAAGACGATCGCTACCTCATCACTGACTTGGTGCCCGACATGCTCGACGACATCAAGACTTACCAGCAAGAGTTCAATATGGGCATCAACCTAGTCATGTTACTGCAGGCACAGTTTCCGTCATTCGCCTCATTTTCAAATCTCCGTAAAGTAAAACGAATGGTGCTCTTTGAAGCTCTTGAAAAAAGCGAGAGATTCTCAAAAGAAGGAGATGTTGTCAAAACGCTGGCGATTCTGATCAGAAAGATGGACGAGGATCATGTGGGCAGGTTGTTGGACGAACTGCGCCAGTTTTTTCAAAGGGCCGAGTACGAGGCGATCAGCACGTCTGCTATCAAGCAGCTGGATGAATGGCAGGAGCGATTTGACCGTTTGGACGAGCATCCCACAGCAAGAGCCAAGGTGAATCTGGAAGGCATGTTGCTGCCAGATGTGCAGCAGAGCCGAGTGACAGCGACGTCAAGAAAGGTGCAGACACAGTCCATTGAGCATCTCAAGCGAAAGGGCAGCGAAGCATCCAAGATTGCCATGAGCATCGCGGAATGGGCAGAGACCGTGCTTGCGTGAGTTGTAGGCGTGAGTTGTAGTGTACATAGCATGATGTCTGACGTTTTGCTGATCTTGTAGCCATCATCTGCGTTCGTTTACCACCTTGCCCCTGCACGAGATGATTTACTATACCAACGTACAGTTGCACGAAAAGGTAGGCCAGTTTTTTTTACACATGAAACACACACAGGTGAGGGGGTGTCTGATTATTGTGATAGTCATTTGCATCTAAACCGCGTGCAGCCGTTCAAACAGCGTTGACACAGCCCCAACACTACATGTCTTGCTCGTGCTGCCATACAAACAAGAACGGCCAGATCCTCTCATCAGAGCACGATACGTGTATCCTGTACAAACTGTATCTCGAGTGCGGTAGGATGATCAACTTGTACGATTGGTTTGTGGCGTTTGGATGCATCGTTGAAAGAGAAAAGAGGCCTCCGCATCAAAAGCTGGAAGAGAACGAAGTGCAGTAAGTGTGGGCCCCCGTCTTACTATAGTCTATTGTGTATCTGATGTGTTGTGTTGAACAGGGCACGGTTTATTCGATCTGTTGCAGAGCTTCAGTTCTTGGGATTCATCAAGCCAACGCAGAGAAAGACAGATCATGTCATTCGATTGACTTGGTCCAATATCTAGGTTGATTGGATTGAGCACACGTTTTACAATAAAACACACCACATCTTTTATAATATCTCCAAAAGAGGGCATTGATAGTGCTGAGTAGCGTAATACAACAATCATAAATATAGGGACGGATAAAATACGGAGATCACCGTAATCAAAATAGGGAATACTTACGGCTCTGAACAATCAAGCGAAAGTAGCTCATGAAAATCAAATTCAGATTCATCTGCGTTTACGAATATCCGGACGTATATGTGTTTATTGCAACATATAGACACATGGCGTAGTACAATAAGTGAAGGGGGGAAAATGTAAGGCCGAGTTGGATCAGTAAAAGCAACTTCGTGTACAATGGGTTGGTACAGTCATTTGATCTTGGATCTCTTTTGCCATATCCCAAATGTAAAAGTCAATCAGGATGGCATTGATGCCGAGTGTAGGGTCGATCTTGTGGATGGCTTCTCTAGCTAGTTCCACAGCCCAGATGGAGTTTCCTCGAATCTCTACTTCATCTTCTGATCCTGATGGAAAATACTCTCGCTTTTCTAGCTTCTTGATCAATTGAGGCGAATAACGAAGCAATCCAAGTTGGTATAATGCCTATCATCAAACCGTGGCGGAATTGAATCGTTGGTGAAACAGCAGGGCATTGACATTGTTTTACACACTCTTTACCTGTGGGACTCTTGTTTGATACGAGATCTGATTAGCATCTGCTCACGATAGCTACACTGACAAAGTAGCAAGAGGCTTACCTGTAATCTGCAAACATGGTGATGGAATCAATGTCGTTGAACTCACCGTAGCTCTGCCCATCAAAGCAAGCCCTAAAATAAACTCTATTAACCCATGTGTCCATCTGACATGTGCATTTTGCACATTTCTTTACCACAAGTCAGCAATCAAAATTTGAGCTCGCTTCAAAATGTAGACTAAACAACAGCATTGAGTATAAATATACGCCGAGAACGCGTGTTCATCTCACCCCACCTTTTCTGCCATGAAACTCGTGTATATCTCTAAACGAGGCAAAGTTATCCACAATGATATCCAGCAATTTCGAAGCGGATTGGTTTGCCTGGAGGATGCAGTTGGCAAAGGAACCGTCAAATTTCTATATTCAAATGATGAGTTGTTGGCATGCAAAAAACCAAAGGCCATGTAGTATACATTACTTGGCACAAGACGTGAGCAGCTTCTCGCATGACCCTAATTCGCTCATCAAGCATCGGAGCCGACTCTTTTGTATCAGATCTAAAGATGGCGGCCAGTTCCTCGTCGGAAGCCTTTAAATAATAGGCAGGATGGGTGATGGGAATGCCGCTATCCAACGCTCTGTTGATGGCTGCGCATAACGACCAGTATCCCGTGTATAGAGTGCCATCGTAGTTGACAGCATAGCGGTCTGGATGAGGTGTGCTTTTATCCTTGACATCCAGATCACTCCAAAAGGAAAAATTCAACAAATCTACGAGAAAAATCCTGATTGAACAAAGTTTATAAAAGGACAGTTCCAAATTGCATATGCTTAAGGTTGTACCAATCGACAGTTTTGCAGTCTGCTGTTTTCGGATGCAATGGGTGTTCGTTCCAGGTTTGAGTGCTGTATTTTCTCATCTTCATGTTTTCCAGGATCTATATCATAATACATGGGAGTGGTTGAGTCTCTTTCTCTCGGTTCAATCGCATTGTGTATATATAGTTTGGATCATATAAATGCATCTCCTCCTCCTCCTCCTCCTCCTCACCGATTTCACATACCGTCTCTACTGCACTGCTCAGATTCTCTTTAGGGATAAACACATTTTTACTGTTCTAGAAAACATATGATGCTCAGCATGTGTCCTTATCAAAGAGTGCGTCATGTGCTGTTGTGGATTACCTCAGAGATGAATTTGGCACTCGCCAGCACTTTATTCTCTGCTGATGGCATCTTTTTCTTTTATAGAGCCCAATGTGTGTGTGTGTGGATGAGGAGAAAAAAAAAAAACAGAAATTCTGCCTTGTCAAAACTTTAAAAGATTCAAAAAGAAAAAAATTTTCAAATGTTGAATTTTGGGACGCCTAAATTGATAACACTACAACACTCCAAACGCTGGCTCTTTTATCCAATGGTGATATCATGTTCTTAGCCAACCTATCTTGCTGCCCGCTAGCAAAAGAGATCAGGTCCAGATGTCGCTTGAGAGCGAGGGATCAGAGAGAGTGTGCAATTTGCTGCCTGATAAATCCAAATCAAATCCCCCATTGAAACCCTATCTTTTTGTCCTAAAATTTACGATGCCATTTAGTAGTAGTAAGGTTCGGAGGATATACAGAGCAAATCAATAAGCGGCGCTTCAAGATGATTTTGACAGCAAAACTCATTATACCACGCGTGTGAATGATACGGCCAACATCAAATGTGTGAAGCATCATGGCGAGAGGTAAATGGGCATTGGAATCCTTGATCGCACATCACTCGTAATATCACTTGGACATCTTGAGCCTAAAATCAAGCAGATTTCATTATCTTTGTCTTGTCTATACGAAAAGGGGATCTTTTTTCGAGATTATCTTTTGACATGTTCCGAAATGTAGACATCTTGTATAAGGTAAAAGGGATTGCCATGAAACAGTTGAGAACAAAAATCAAGAGCGACGCTCTCCGCTCGAGTAGCAATTTTTAATGGAGCGCAGTTTGTGCTTTTGTTATCTCGAATCATCATCATCATCCACTCTCATCTTCATCATTGCTAGCTAAATATGCCTCTTTTCAAGTATCCAATGTCCAAATGTCATTGGTTTGCCAAGCCAAATGTTTGTTGCTCAAGAGCTGCAAGCCCCAAAAGCTTAAATCAGCCTTGAAGGCATTATTTGCAATCAGGGCCAAATTAGGAATTCGTATTGGGTCATCAGATCAGGATGCCCGATTGGATGCTTCGGGCAAACCAACAAGCTGCTCGTCGAATGCCAACTCTTGCTCACAACAAGACGGGTAATTAATTAAAAAACCTGAGATTGTATTTTCAACAAGCACTTACTCACTCACACATACACTCTCTAATCTCCATCTCATTTCATGGCCAACGATGACCCAATCTGTTTATCAGAGGCTAATTTATCCATCGCTGCGCAATAGGATCCAACATTTGAGATGATGGTTGTCGGGCCAGCAAAACGTCAAAAGGGAAATCTTATAAGCACAGACCCTATGGAGTGGTACAATAAGCAACATGACGTCAAATCAGGAAAAAGCTTTGCTCGCTCAATGTGAGATCTTGTAACGAGTTACGAAGCAAATTCGGAAGGGAAAACCTTCATACGCGCGTGCGCCTTTTTTTCTTTTGCCTTACGGGTTTACAAAGTTGCGGGGGGGAGATGTCTCTTGAGCATGTTTATTCATTGGCATTCAAGTATTACCCATACGGCGATTGAAACACATGTGCAATGTATATGGTGTATTGTAAAATGACATGAAACCTTGTTTCTTGACCGTATTGCCCTACAATTATAGGCAAGCGATAATGTGAGTTTTTTTTTCCTTCCTCCCCCCTGCTCGGATGTTCCATATCCTCTTCTGTGAGACCAAATTAGATCAAAGCGAGCTCTTTTTTTATATAAATACCATGGATCAATCGATGCCATCTTCTTTTTTTTTTTTCTAATAACTCAATTGTTCTTTTCTGCTCTTTTTTATATACACCTCATCCTCCATTATATAATCCCTTTCAACTGTATAGATTCTCCAATCTTGAAAGATATATACACTTGATATATAACATTTTATAAAAGATGGCTGACGAACAACAACAACAACCTCGCGCCAAAGTCACTGGTGATTTCCACAACATCACTGTGGAAGATCTCTACGATAAAGAGAAATATGATCTCTCCACTATGGAACAACAAGATGTCATGCAATTGTTGCAGTATGTATTTGAAAAAAAAACTCTAAACGGCCCTATCAAATGTCGAATTAACACATTGTAACCTTCATTTTAGGACCCAACCCGAAGGTTTGACAAGCACTGAAGTCCAATCTCGTTTAGAAAAGTTTGGCCCCAACAAGCTCGAGCAAAAGGAGGTGAATCCCTTTATGCAATTCTTGGGCTTCATGTGGAATCCTCTTTCCTGGGTCATGGAAGCTGCTGCCATTGTGGCTATTGCACTTTCTAACGGTGAACACAGACCACCAGATTACCCTGATTTCATTGGTATCGTCATCTTGTTGTTTGCTAACGCTACTATTGGTTTCTTGGAAGAACGTCAAGCCGGTAATGCTGTCAAGGCTTTGATGGCCTCTCTTGCTCCCGAATGTAAAGTGAGACGTGATGGTGAATGGAAGACTCTCGAAGCCTGTGAACTTGTTCCCGGTGATATTATTGGTGTCAAGCTTGGTGATGTGATTCCCGCTGATGGTCGTTTGCTCACTGTAAGTATACAGCTACATCTAATTTATATGAAACCCATGTCATTAATTATGAAACATCTCGTGTGTGTGTTCTATAGGCTCATGGTGATGTTTCTATTGATCAAGCCGCTCTTACTGGTGAATCTTTGCCTGTTGGCAAGGAAGCCGGCGATGAAGTCTTCTCTGGTTCTACTGTCAAGCAAGGTGAAGCTGAAGCTGTCGTTATCGGTACTGGTACCAACACTTTCTTTGGTCGTGCTGCCAAGTTGGTTGGTGAAGCCGGTGATGATGTTGGCCATTTGCAAACCATTTTAGCCAAGATTGGTAACTTTTGTCTCTGTACTATCTGTCTCTTCTTGGTTGTTGTCATTATTGTCCAGTATGCTGCTTTCCATTACCAATACAGACGTGGTATCGATAACATGCTTGTCTTGCTCATTGGTGGTATCCCTATTGCCATGCCTACTGTCTTGTCTGTTACTCTTGCTATTGGTGCCAAGCAACTCGCTGAACACATGGCTATCGTTACCCGTATCACTGCTATTGAAGAAATGGCTGCTGTTACCGTCTTGTGTTCCGATAAGACTGGTACTCTTACTTTGAACAAGCTGATTGTCGACAAGCCTACCATCAAGACTTATGGTCCTGAATACGATGCTGAGGATGTCATCCGTTTCTGTGCTTATGCCTCTCGTCTTGAGAACCAAGATGCCATTGATTTCTGTATCACCAACTCTCTTCCTGACCCCACCAAGGCTCGTGCCGGTATTACTGAATTGGACTTTAAGCCCTTCAACCCCGTTATCAAGCGTACTGAAATCACCTACAAGCGTGAAGATGATGGCAAGACTTACCGCGTTACCAAGGGTATGTCTCACATGATTTTGGATCTCTGTACTCGTGACAAGAACGAAGCTCAAATCAAGGCTTTGAACGATGATGTGGATGAGTTTGCTCGTCGTGGTCTTCGTGCTCTTGCTGTTGCTATTGATGAAGTTCCTTCTGGCGCCGTTGACGGCGAAGGTCTCGGTTTCAAGTTGGTTGGCCTGTAAGTATAGTTTGTTAACTCGTCTAGTTGAATAGTGTAGACTAACTCGCGCGCGCGCGCATTTTTCCAGTCTTCCCATCTATGATCCTCCTAGAAGCGATACCAAGGAGACTATTGACCGTGCTCAAGCTCTCGGTGTTGGTGTCAAGATGATTACTGGTGATCAACTCGCTATTGCCAAGGAAACCGGTCGTCGTCTCGGTATGGGTGACAACATGTTCTTGTCCAAGACCTTGAAGGAAGGCCCTCCTGCTGGCTCTGGTTATACTGATGTCGATCAAATGGTTCTCCACGCTGATGGTTTCGCTGGTGTCTACCCTGAACACAAGTATGAAATTGTCGAACGTCTTCAAAACATGGGTCTTATGGTTGCCATGACTGGTGATGGTGTCAACGATGCTCCTGCTCTTTCCAAGGCTAATGTCGGTGTCGCTGTCGCTGATGCCTCTGACGCTGCTCGTTCTGCTGCTGATATCGTCTTGACCGCTCCTGGTCTCTCCACCATTGTTGAAGCCATTATCGGTTCTCGTCAAATTTTCCAACGTATGCGCAACTACTCTATCTATACTTGTTCTGTTACTATCCGTATTGTCGTCGGCTTCTCCATTCTTATCTGGGCTTTCCAATTCGATTTCCCTCCCTTTATGGTTTTGATTATTGCCATGCTTAACGATGGTACCATTATGACTATTTCCAAGGATCGTGTCCGTCCTTCTCCTTTCCCTGATTCCTGGAACTTGAGAGAAATTTTCTCTTACGCCGTTGTCTACGGTCTCTACCTTACTGCTTCCACTGTCGCCTTTGTCGCTGTTGCTCTCAAGACCACCTTCTTCCACCGCAAGTTTGGTGTCAAGCTCTTTGATATCTCCAACGATTACTTGCTTCACTCTGTCGTCTATCTCCAGGTCTCCACCATTTCTCAAGGCTTGATTTTCATCACCCGTTCCCGTGGTTGGTTCTTCACTGAACGTCCTTCCATCTTCTTGATCTGTTCCTTCATTGTTGCTCAATTGGTCGCTACTTTTATTGCTGTCTATGCTGACTGGGGTTTCACTCAAATCGAAGGTTGTGGATGGGCCTGGGCTGGTATTGCTTGGGTCTGGAACTTTGTCTGGTTCGCTCCCTTGGATCTCCTCAAGTTTGCCATGCAACACTTCTTTGAGCCCAAGAAGGGCGATCATGAAGATGCCAAGGTCACTGCCTCTCGTCGTGCCTCTGCCATCTCTGGTACCTCTTCTGCCAGATACTACGCTAACCGTACAAAGTCTCTCAGATCAATGGAACGCCCTCAAAACTTTGCTCAAAAGCTCATGGGTACCTCAAAATCCAAGATGGACCCCAAGGAAATGCGTCGCTTCTCCTCTGTTCAAACTTCTCATGCTGCTCAAGTGTTGAGCGGCGGCAACAACTAAATAGCATCCACTTTTTTTTTTTCTACATTTACTTTTACATACACTTTTTAGATTTAATTTAATAAATACACACAATATTCAATAGCACTTGTTGTGATTCTTTTCCTTTTTTTGAAATGATCTTGCATGTAAATCTTTTGCAAGCAAAAAAAAAAAAGATGGCTCGATATATATTTCTTTTCATCATCAACCATGTTTGATAACTATTTATAAATAGCTTCCGCTGGATATTCTCCGTTTGTAATATGGGCATATAATGATAATGTTCTTTTTAGTTTAGGCAGGAAGAAGATCGGGGACCTCGTCGATTCAACATTTGATATCATACCATTTTGTTTAGAATTGATGGATTTGAAACTTTTAATCATTTACGAGCTGTAATCCACCCCCGAACCATAGTGACAAAAAGTCGACCTTCGCTTCGATACGGTGATTCTTTCGACCTTTGTTCTAATGGGAGGTGCACAGCTCGCGCCTGCAGTCGGCTTGCCTGATGAACCCAATGTTGAGGAATCTTACGAAATGAATCAATCATGTTTATCTGTTGGGTGATATGTATAGTTTCTAATAGTAAAGGAAGGCAATGTCAGAGTCGGGTGAAAGACATCCTCCTTTTCGCTCATCTGTCGAATGACACAATGCTAATCAATCGATTCGATACTTGCTACAAAAGCAGCTTTTTCATTGATTTTGGGTAAATCTGTGCAGAAATCCTTTGGGAAATTCGCGCTTTTCAATGGACAAAGAGTTTAATAATGCACTGTTTCGCTAGATGAACAACTACAGACCATCGAATCAAATGTTAGTAAGCGCAATGTTCAGTAAGCAGCCCTCCAATGTATTTACCACTGTAAAATCAAGAGTTAAAATCGCTTGTATCTCACCAACGAAGCGCGATCTCGGCCTTGAAACAAGTGCCATCGTGTTCTACGACCTGACATTAGCTTATGGATTGCTTTTCAGCAGTTTTTTGGGGATCGAGTTGATCATCAATTTTTTGAAAATTTTGCCTTGTACTAGCAAGGGAAAAATTGATGATTTTGAATGATGGACGTTTTCACCTCAAAAATGAAGTTTTCTACTAAGGTGTTTCTATGCTCAAAATAATTGTAGAAACGCATTGGAGCATGTAAAAGTGTGTTTGGATCAATTTACTATGGTGTTTGTAGACCTTTCCCCCAAAAAACGTGTTTTGCATTTTTCGACAGTTACTCTCCACAGACTAAAGGAATCGCTTTGAAGTTAGCACCATCGGACTCTTCGTTCAATTTTGCATGTAAAAAAGTAGAGAAATACTTGCTGTTCCAGTAGTAACATTTTGTGTAATCTCCCCTGAAAGACTTTCGGATGTCCATTTGCATGATCCAGAGGACCAGTTGGAAGAAGCTTTGAAATTCAATCTCAGCCCTGGCTGTATTTTGCCCTGGCAGCACCTTTTGTATAGTAAAAGACACTCTATAGACGTCTAATTGCTTTCGCTACGCTCAATATCTGCGGGTGTCTCCCTGTAGGTTCTAATCGTATGCTGCTGTGTTTTGAAAGCTGGTATTTAAGTATACATTTGAAGGATCTCTCTTCATTATTGGGCACGTTTCTTGGGTTCAGACGACAGCTTCGGTGAGATGTTCTGCTATATGGCTTTCTGAGACGCATCGACACGGATTGGACATATGTATACAGTAACGAAAAATAAAAAAGGCCACCCTTGAATTCTAATCATACAAACTGTACATGCACTTATTTACGACTCAACTATCACGGCAGGGTATACAAGCCAATTATCCACTTTATGTTACCTTGCAATATGATGATGTTATGGTAAATACATGATTTATTTGGTTTAAAAATACATATACAACAACACTAGTAGCTAGATCTTTAACTGTCTTTTTCTACTCTTGACATGAGGCAAGCCATCAAACGGTGTGCTACTACTGCAGCTACTACTGCCACTGGAGCTGGAGCTGCTGATGCCCATGAATCCCACCTTTTGCTGCTCCTCTTCTTGAGTGAGAGTGGTAGCATTGATCGATGCGCTACTGTTGTAGTTGAGTGCAGTGCCATCATCGTTTAGTGAAGCCTTTTTTTCATTGTCTTCTACCAAGGATATAACGGTTTCATGCTGCTGGCAAGCGACACAGCCTTCCACCATGACTAAAAGTCGATTTTTTTGCTTCTTTCTCTTGCACAAGACACCATTCTTTCCCCATGCAAGAGTGTAGCCTGAAAAGAGCATCCAATAGACATTGATATTGAGGACTAATGTTGGCCAGATACCTCCATAGAAAGAAGCCAGTGCAACGAGTTCACTTGATCGCCAAAGCCAATAGATGACTTCCATTCCCTTGAACCATGCCATTTCATTCAATTGACGGCGATGTTTGGCCTTGACAGCAGTGGGTGAAGCCGTAGATTTAGCATCGCTTGGATAGCGTTGGTTGTGTACGACAGATGCACCACGGCACAAGAGGTCATTGGCATCAGTACCTCTCCAAGTGACGAGAAAGAAGAAACCAAACACATCAAACGTCATTTGCTCGGCAGCAAACATCCAGGTGTCAGCGATAGGAACCCATTCACCACCAAAGACCATGCCCCACATGTAAAAGATGCCATAGCGTTCTGCGTTCGTGTCAGCAGAGGGTATAAAGTTGGCTCTGAACCAGGGTAGTGTCAGTAGCGCCAAAATGTAAACAAATGTAAGGTGCCAGACAATGGGTTGATCTTGTGGTAGTTGCAGAAATCTGTACGACCAGGTCAAGATGCTCTTTTGAAGTTTGAGATAGGGCGTTTTGACTGCAATCTGGTCGATGGTATGAATACGAAGCAGCAGTCTATTGATGCGCTTCTTGCTGTAAATGTCCGTGTTGTATTGCGGCGCAAAGAATTTGGGTACCAATAAGAAGAGAAGCACGGTTGCCATGGTGAAGATGGTGATGCATTGCAACTAGATGAGCTGTTGTTAGGATTGATTTACATCCAGCAAGAACCCACACTTACCACAGTCGACATTTTCGACTTGATGATGAATTCGCCTGACCCTCCGCCAATCTTGATGCGATGCGTATCAACACGGAAAACAGTGTTTGATAATCCCACCTTACCATCTGACGCAGTTACACGCACTTGGAGTTGATGTGGTTTTCTATCTTCGAACACAGAGGGATCCCAAGCAGCAGCCCAAAGCGGATTCTTTGTATCACCAACAAAGGAAGCTTCATGCGGGTGTAACTTGCCGTCAATAAGGATTTCTACTTGCAGCTTATCGATTGTTTCATTCGAGAACACAAGGAATCGAATGTGGCTACTCTGACGGATACGCCATAGGGGTTCTTTGGATGGAATTGAGAATCGAGCGTCCTTTGGGTTGGTGACCAGAATAGTAGGAGCAGGCTGAACCTGATGTGGCCAAATGATGTTGCCATCTTGCATTGGCTGAACGAGGCCTTGCGCATTCACAGGGCCCTTTTTGGGGATTTGATCCAGTGGTAGTTGCACATCAACAAATGAAATGAGATCATGGTCTACAGCGACGATGCGATAGAGTCCGTGCTCTTTCAGATCACCCAGCTCTAGTTCGAGTGATTTGGTGACGGGGTCATACGATTTGAGGACGTCTCCCAAGCCTGTATGTGGTGTCGACAAATGTGATTAGTATGCCAAATGTCATTTGCGTGTGTACAGATTTCACACATTACCAGCTATCAGTTTATGAAGGTGACCACAAAAGTAGATGCTGTAATGGCTTGCTAAGTCTCGAAACGTTCTTCCTTTTTTCGAAACACCAAACACCATGGTGGAGGTAGGGTAATGCGAAAACTGTGAAACACACACACACAACATGAGCATTCCTCGGTTATTTCGTATACGAGTGCAATACTTGCCACAAATGTATGGTTGTAAGACTTTGATATCAGGGCGTTCTCCAACTGATCCATTGTTTTCGACGTGAGATAGCCAAAGAAATTCAAGGGTCGAGAGGGCCCACGCTTGGGACTAGGCATGGTATGGTTTAGACCCATGTTGATAAAAAGCATTGAAAACTGGCTTACCATGCATCAATGGCAACAAACTGATATTTGCCTGTAGGCTGATTGACTTGCCACGAATAGACGCCTTTGCCTTGCTCAATGAGGCCAGCACTATGACCATGTGTGCGGTAGTAGTTCACCCGTGATTGCCAGGAGGGCAAATCAAAGCAATCGTGATTTCCTCGCATGTCGTACCAATCAACTGTTACTTTTTCCTTGATGGCTGTTTGATACACATCCCATTCGTCAATGTATTGCTGTGATGTGATTCTCTTTTTATCTTTGGCGTCTGTTAAATCGCCTGTAACGACAACAAACTCTGGTCTATCATCAGAAAAAGGCGAGCTGTTAGTCTGCATGGCTGGCATCTCGGGTTATATACTGTATTTACTTGACAACAGGCAGGATGGATTGAATAAAGTGTAAAAAGTGGTATGTGTGCCCCTTGGGTCGAAATCTCGATAAATGCAAATCTGTAGCCTTTTGAAATGATATCAGTTATGATCCAAGTTGTCATATATATATATATATATATATGTGTGTTATTTACATGAACAAAGTAGAACATGTTGTCTGCTGCGGTACCGAGCACAACAGAGTCGTTCTTGAGTCGATCCATGGTGCTGGATTCTCTAGTAAAGTTTAATTTTTTGGTAGAAGTAGGTAGCCATGAGTGACCCTCCACTGATCTTAGCTCTTGTGTGGATGAAAGATACAGCTGAAATGCTCTCAAGCAGCATAGAATAGTAGCTATCACGTATAGAATACTCGATTTATGCATTATGGAAAAAAAAGAGAACTTTGGAAAAGAAAAAGGGAAAGAAATCAGGCTGACACCTCTATCTCTAGGTCTCTTAATAAATAAACAAATAAAAGCGATATCCTCCTTTAGACGGAAAAGTTGATGATTCGGCTTGACATGATCTTGTTTAGAGTAAGGTGTTAATTAACACGTGTATTCGCTTGACCCGGAAGATCTAGTATTGATGTGCTTTTTTCTTCCCCCCTGAGTTGATACACCAGAGGTTGAAAAAAGGAGAGAGTGTGTGTATATATGTGTGTGGGTGTGTGTGCCGCTTATCTCCTTTATACTCGCTCAAAACCTATAGCTGATGCATCATGTTGTATTAAATGTACCATGATTTCTGTTGTTTGGGACCACATCAAACAATAGGATTTGTTGCTGAAACATGTTGCTTTGAAATTGAACGCAAACAAATACACGGATGCTCCATGGGATTGCAGTGATTGAGGGTTGACAGAGAAACTGCTACTGCAACTTGAGCTGTTATCCAACTATCACTAGGTATACAAAATGGATTCATCAATCGAGTGAGAGGCTGTTTTCTATCGTATCCTTCTTACAATAACAAAAAGCCGGATTTACCATTTTAGCCATTTTGATGAAAATAGGAAAAACAAACAAACAAAAGATGAATTGCTTCCGCAGACAGGCGCACAAGAAACATTCAAACGCACTTTTTCTACACATGGTGTACGCTGCAGTCTCTGCATGCATGGTCAAAGGGCTTTGTTTTCGTTTACTGCCAATTCATTCAGGGCTCTGGCAGCAAGCGCCTTTGATCTTTTCTCTTAAACGCATAGATTCACGGCATTTCTTGAAACAGTACTACTTTTATCTGTTTATACGCACACACACACACATTTTGTCTAGTTTAAAAATTGTGTTTTTAGTATAGATGATTTCATTTTTGATTGACACATGAAAATGGTGTCGACATTTGTTTGATTTTCATTTGATCAGACTGTTTGGCTGACAACAAGACATTTCGACCTGATATGAACATTGGATAGTGATTTCATTATTCTGTACGTATTTTGGATACATCTAGATGTGATGAATCTGTTGTCATAAGAATGAATGGCTCGACATTAAAGTGGTAAAGAAGGGCATGTAGTTTATATGATTAGACTTCGAGAGCAGCCTTTTTCATGCCAATCCCACGAGGAGAGACCCTTAGCATGTATACTCAAATATCAGCTTTCAAAATGCAGCAGCATGCAATTAGAACCTACAGGGAGACACCCGCAGATATTGAGCGTAGCAAAAGCGATTATAGACGTCTATAGTGTCATTTACTATACAAAAGGTGCTGTCAGGTCAAAAGCCAGCCTGAGCTGGGATTGAATTTCAAAGCTTCTTCCAACTGGTCCTCTGGATCATGCAAACGGACATCCGAAAGCCTTTCAGGGGAGATTACACAAAATGTTACTACTGGAACAGCAGGTATTTCTCTACTCTTTTGGATGTAAAATTAAGCGAGGAATCCAATGGTGCTAACTTCAAAGTGCTCCCTTTAGTTTGTGAAGAGTAACTGTCGAAAAATGCAAAACACGTTTTTGGAGGAAAGGTATACAAACACTATAATAAAGTGGCTGTAAGACACTTTACATGCTCCAGTGCGTTTCTACGATTGTTTTGAGCATAGAAACACCATAATGGAAAACTTCATTTTCGAGGTGAAAACCCTCATCATTCAAAATCATCAATTTTTCCCTTGCTAGTACAAGGCAGAAATTGATGATCAACTCGATCCCCAAAAAACTGCTGAAAAGTGATTCATAAGCTAATGTCAGGTCGTAGAACACGATGGCACCTGTTTCAAGGCCGGGATCGCGCTTCATTGGCGAGATACAAGCGATTTCAACTCTTGATTTTACAGTGGTAAATACATTTGAGGGCTGCTCACTGAACATTGCGCCTATTAACATCTGGTTTGATGGTCTGTACTTTATCATCTAGCAAAATAGTGCGTTATTAAGCTCTTTGTCCTTCAAAAAGCGCGAGATTCTCAGAGGATTTCTGCACAGATGTACCCAAAACAGCGTGCCCAATTCTCAAAATCGATGAAAAAACTGTTTTTGTGGCAGGTATTGAATCGATTGACTGGCATTGAGTCATTCGATGGATGAGCAAAAAGGAGGGTGTTTCTCGCCTGACTCTGTCATAGCCTTTCTTTACTATTAGAAACCACATATCGCCCAACAGATAAACAGAATTGATTCATTTCGTAAGGTTCAACATTGCAAGCGCGCGAGCTGTGCACCCCCCCCATTTGAACGAAGTTCCGTAGTAAAGCAAAGGTTGACTTTACCGAAGATTTGTTCTTGACAGCGACAAACCCCCTATTACGGAGATACCTATTTCCGTTACATTTGACAACCTTGGGCATGATCGCTTGTAAAAGATTATCCTCTCTGCTCCTCCACTGACTCAGCATGCTCATTTTATAATATTCTTGCTCATTAGAGTATAAAGTTCATAAATAACAAAGTCTTGATGCAACCTTATTATTACATTATCCTATTAACCACAATAAGCCGTTTGCATGGAAATATGCTTTCTTTATTATGCGGATCTTCATTGTTCCGAAATCTCGGTTTAACAATTGACAATCTAATAGACAATCTGGATACATGCAACGTTTTACATGGCTAATTGCAGTAATTGACGTCCGACAACATCTCCTATGCAATAAGCACCCTCAATTTGTAAAGCATATAAAAGCCTCATAGCCAAACAGTTGGGCTCTAGTCTTACAACATCAAATGCCATCTTTATCAGTACTTCCTAAACCCGTCAGACATAAATTCGATCATTCGAATCACTCTACATCCAAGCACGATGCTCACACTAAGAAAATCGAAGCATTGCATCTGTTTTATGATGGAGGTAAGCATAGTTTATTTGGCGGCAAGAAGAAAAAATAAGTCTGATAGCTAACCGCGTTGTAGGGGTTGATCGTTTTGGGAGAAAAACGATAGTTTTCAGTGCCTGTCATTTGCCCAACCCCAATGATTACAATTATGATTTTCTACTCAAGTAAATATGTGCATGCCTATGATTGATTATACTCTATTATTGTAGGCTAATAAATATAACCCGCTTCCTCTAGCCATGTCATAACAAAGCTGTAAGTATCAACCCAAGGCGTCAATCATATGTGAGTGCTAATACACAGTGACAGAGGGAGCTTTGTGGAAGAGGACTACGCGGTGATATTCTTCTCATCGCCTGCTCATTATAAACCATCCTGGATATGGTTACTGAAAGCGTATAGACAGCTGGATCACAGCTTCAAGAAGAATCTGAAAGCTTTCTACGTATTGCACATGTCCAAATCCTATCAGCATGTGTTTAATCTTGTCAACAAGATTATCAGGTACACTTACTTGATCCAAATGTGTCATATGGATACTCAACAGGCAAAACGTAGTACAGCCCTAAATTTAGCCATAAAGTGTCATACCTTGCAACATTAGACGAATTAGACAAGATTATCGATCTCGCACACACTCGAATACCTCATGAGGTCGTGGAATATGAGCTGGCCCTGCCCCATTCACTGTTTGCCTATCATCACCACTACTACCACGATCAATTGCAGCTGGTGCACCATCGAAACAATAACCATCACCATCACACGCACCATCATCACCATTACCACGCAGACCAAACAAGGAAAGAGGGATCTTCAGGACATTTTGTATTTGGCAGAGATCTAGAGGATCTAGCCAAGGTTGAAGGGGCTGGTGCGTCTAATCAGAGTGAAGTGTACATACCGACTATTGTGCAAAGGCTTGTAGAGCATGTGCGTTCCACTGGTTTACAACAAGAGGGCATCTTCAGAATGAGCCCTTCCAATGCTGACCTTAGTAAAGCAAGAGACGAATTGGATCAAGGTAATAGCTACATGTAGAGCGCAATACTACAACCTTATTCTCACTCGACTATCAAATACATAGGTCATAGCATACATATCAAGCATTTGGATGTCCATACAGCAGCTTCCTTGCTCAAAATGTTCCTGGCCGGCCTCCCTTGGCCCTTGATATCTAGCGAATTTGTCGAATTACATTCTCAAAATGAAGATGCCGTTGATCTGGGGCACATACTAAGGGATTACTACAAGGATAAACCACATCATCTCGCACTACTTCAATATCTTGTTTCCTTTCTGGCTCAAGTGTCTGAAAACTCTGACTGCAACAAAATGACCATACACAACCTGGCCATTGTCTTCTCGCCCAGCTTGATTCGATCGACTGTTGCATTTAGCGACATTTTGACAAGCCCAGAAGATGCTGCAATGTATCTTGGGCAGGTGAAATTGCACATGACATTTATTGAATTCCTTATCAAGGAGAAGGACGCTGTCTTCAACACAATAGATGACAAGTAAATGGCATTTGTAAAAAGAGATGGGGGGGTATTTTTGTCTTATTTGGCAACTACAATAATCAGAGCCAAAACACAGCCAACGATGGTGATAATGAGCATAAAGCAGCACATGTTCTTTCGTGCCCTCTTTTGGTGGCGATTTGCGGTTGTCAATTCATCTGCAGCTTGCTTTGTATTTTGAGATATATTCAAAACGTTTCCATAGATGCTTTCTATACACAAAAAAACGCAAACACAAATAAATAAACCCTCGCATACAAGCATAAACACACACACACAACACTACTTACGAATACCGCTGTCTTGTTCATTGACAAGCATACCGAGATCACGGAAAATTTCGTTCAATTCAGTGATGCCTTGCTCGATGCCTTGGATCTCACCCTCGCGCTCAGAAATCAGGGTCTCATTGTACTCGATTTCATTGTCCAAAGCCTCAATCTGGATGCGTCTTTGAGCGTCGTCAGCCTGCAGTAACTGCTGTTGTTCTTGTTGCTGTACTTGATCCCCTTCTTCATCGTCTACTTGTGATTGCAGTGCAGCTGTCGTTGCCTTTTTTTTGTCTACGTATTCTCGTTGCTTTGACACGGATTCTCTCTGGATCTTTTGGAATTCGGCCAGTACTTTCTGAAAGTCTTTGGATAGCTTTTGCTGTTCCAGCTTGCGTTGGCGCTAACACAGTGTCAGTTGAAATGCAAACATCTACACGGACACGATAAAACACTCACTGTCTTTTTGGGATCAGATGTCGTATATTGAGTCAACGATTTGATGTTGGATGTTGTTTCCTTGATCAGGTCTCTTGTACCCTCCGTTACGTCATGTCTAGGCCAGAAAGTTGGCATCACATAATCATGGTGATGGCTGAATATGGGATACCTACAGTTTGTTTCTGATGTCTGGTGTGTCTCTGGATGTGCCCAGGAATCCAACTAGTCGCTCGATGCTTGTGATGTTTCCGTTGATATGAAACACCTGCTGAGATACTCGCTGCGTCAAAGACTTGTAGTCGCTATCAGTGCCCTCTGCCAAATATCAATAATCTGGCACTGCTATATCTCCTTATTAAGAGACCTACCAGACTGCTGCACTCTGGTTCTTGCTGAACTGGATACGCCAAAACCTTGCTCTAAATCGTTGAATGACATGATGTTTGTTGTTTATAAAGGGTAAAGACAAAGAGTGGAAAAAAAAAGAAAGAAAGAGTGAAAAAGAAATACCCCTTTGGGCGAGGTGAAATTATTCGTCCCAACCGTTGCTACGGGGCATTGCTTCAGTATGGCAAATGCGCACCAATGATCTCCGCCCTACTGACACTCTTTAGTGTTTGATCTCCATAGCAAATTCAGAAAGGTGTGTTTTATTTATCTGAGCGTAATTCTACATTGGTGTCCTCTAACACGCCATACACGTTCTTGGGGTCAGGATTCAGTTGAGGTATAAAGTTATTTTCTGAGAATGAGAACGAGTGTCTGGCTCTGCGAATGACCGAGTGCTTGAGGAAGGCGCCAGTCGCTCCCAAATGTCCCTCGTGTCGAAGAAACAGGGCCTTCATATCTCCATTGGACCAGAAATTGATGGCATAGGACAGCGTGTTCATGGTGATGGGGTGTCCACGAATAAAGCAGCCTCCAAAATAGATGCGTTTCAGGTTGTGTTGTTTGGCATTTAGATAAGCAATTTGTCCAATGTTGTTACTGACCATAAACAACAAACTCTTTGCAATATCACACGCACGAAAGTCGTCTTGCGATTGCTGCACTCCCTTTTTGAATACCTTGCCAAAACTCGAAGCAATCTTGGTCGCTTTGAGCCCTAGTTTGGTGTAATCTGTGCCGTATATGTCTCCAACCAACAGATCCACATTCTTGTTGTCTCCATCCTTTGAAATCTCCAGCATTTCTACAGTAGGTCGAGTGAGATATTGACTGTGCTAGCGTGTCGTGCTCCACTTACCATCAAAGGATGTTGCTTTTGTCAGCAACGACATTAGACCCCAAAGAGTACCTCCTCCCAGCTACACAATTAGCTGATTTTCCACTGACAGCTTTAATTGCACTTACCGATGTACCACTGATACGAGAGAATTCGTCAGGGCCTGTTACCTTGAGTATGCTATCAAGCATTGCTGTTTAATATGTTTCCTCTCATTGACAACTGTTTATATGTTACCTCACACCTGATCCAATGTTTACCAGCTAGACATGTCATGCATTAATTCAAGAGTCCACCCGTGTACAGTTGCAAATCATACCATGTAAGGGTAAATGTCCCTAGTTTTCTCTTCAAATCTCATCGGGTCCGTCTCTTGCTCGTTGTAGGTGAAGACTTCGTATGGAATCTCGGTAATGAAAAAGTTGAGCCCTGGTCTGCCATTAGTAATACAAACTTTGACCCGCATAAAAGCAACGCTACTTACCGTTAATGAGACAATCCATCTCGTCTTCCTTTTGAATAATGACGCCCGGCAGCCTCTCTTGCAGCTTATCAAAGAACAAGTAGGCACCGCCTCCTGTTGCCTTGAGTACATAGTTTGTGTTTTCAGGTGTTAACAAGCGTGCGTCAGCAACAAGATCAGCAATAAAGTCGATGCATTCGTCTATTTTCTCGGTTTCTATCTTTTTGAAGTGAAGTCTACCACCTTCTCTCTCTGCTGAGGACGTAAAGTATACAATTTTGGCCAGTGAACCCCCAATCTATGCAAACATGTCAATCAGCATAAAGCAGGCTTTTTGTAGTCCAACAAGCACCTACATCGACAGCAATGTGAGCCACATGCTCGTTTTGATTTGGCAGCACAATGTCTCTTGTCTCGTTGGCTGATAAAATGGCTTCTGAAACGGAGGCTCCATCCACATTCATGACAGAAGCGTTGTCGCTCATAGTTTAAAGTTATAAAAGCTGGGAAAAAAGAAATGTGTAGCGTGTTCTCTCATTCATTGTTGTTTGGGAAATCACTGAGTTTCAAGTAGCAGAGTAAAGACATGCAATGGGATCGCTCTCATACTGTTGCTTCACAGGTTAACAGCAGCCATCATGCTTCACTGTAATGCTTGTATTGCTTTATAGTGTACTGAACCTCCCAAAGGAAAAGTACATGTCTAAATCACTTGATCTGTAATCTTATACCTTCACTTGTAAAACGCCTTGAATACACACAACATTCAGCATGGCTTTCAGCATTTCCCATACGGGTATTACTATTTGCACCATCGAAGGTTACTATTTGCATCATTTTAAAAATGATTTATTTCAAGTTGTCGATCTTATTTAAACTAAAGCGTTATTTGATGAATACAGGGCAAGTTCGTCTACATTAGAAATATAGTGCGGCCGATTTATCAACATTTCCACACTATAAGAGTTTGATCTGCAAGGTGTCTTTTCTTTTCTTTTTCTTTTCCTAAAATGTTATTATAACAATCATTCTAAAGGTATGTATCAAAATATTTTTACATACTCGTGGCCTCAAGTATAGCAAACTGATGATTGTATTTCTAGGACGGTGCAAATAGTAATACCCCTTTCACAATAGGATCCGTGGCACATTTACAGAGAATTCCAGCAGTGTATCCAAAATGCCTATTTCTGAATCTCAACCCTCTACTACCACACCCGATATCAATGGCACAGACGATACGTCTGACGCATTGTCCGTTGGTGAGATTGAAGACGGTAACGCTACCACCAACGCCGGCTTATTCAAAAAAAGAGATCTACAAAGCTGTCTATCGATTTGTAAGTGTTGGAGTTTTCTCGCTCAAAGATGCAGGAATTTAGATGTCTTCTTTTGTATTTAGTTTGAAGGAGAGCACGACTTGTTCTCAGCAGCAACGCTAAACAGACTGAGTGTTGGCCTGACACAAAAAACGTTATCCGACACATTGGATTTGTTTTCATATCATCTCTTGAGCAAGGAAATGAACACTAGCGAAAAGAATGTTTTAAAGCAAGTATAGAATGGGTTTCGAGTAATGTTTTATCAGTGATTAATTGGCATGAATATATATAGACTCTCCATCTGCCATATCATCTGCTTCTCAGGCCAACCCGCTTTCTCCTTGACATTACACTGAATGACGCCTCTTTGCAAATGATTGAGTAAGTTTAATGCCTTGTTGCCATTGATGTTTATTTTCTAATTGTGCATTGTAGGGCTTGTTGGCTGCGCATACAGTATTGAGAAGCATGATGATGTCTTTGTGATGGCTGCTCTGGTCTCCCCAATCCCGCGATATGAGTTCTATCGTGAACCTGTGGAAGATGATGAAAGATAGGTTCTATGCGGGGATGCAGCTTCCTGTTTTTATGCAAGCAATTAAAGACTCTTAGGATTCAATTGATATAGAAGATATTAATAAGTTGATATCAACAATGCCCAAGCGCATCGATGAGTTGAACAAGAAGCATGGTGGGCCTACTAATTATTATTAGGATGATTTTAATAAAACTTTTTCTATTTTTCTTATTATTGCATAAATTTTGCATGGATAGAAAGGCCAGAGCCTAAGATTTTCAATATTGTATAGTGCATGTGCTCTTGTTTTCTTCGTTTTAATGATAATGGACAAAGTCGTATATATTTTCGTAACTTTTTTATTGAAATTGTATAGGACTTATGTATTTACATTTTATAAACGGGATTGTATAGCTGTCTTTAGCATGTAGTGGTGATAGCTCTTCATGGTTATCATACCGATGCCTCAATGAGGAATCCAATGTTTGGTAGACTGACGTTTCTTGCGTCTTCCAATTCTGGGGTGGTAACATCCCAATCTTACTCATTCAAAAGGAAAGCACTATCCAGGCATAGAAAAACACCACCATCCCTGCAAATACGATGGGAATGTTTGATTGTAATGTCAATTCAGAACACACACCAAAACACTTTAATATGGAAACATTTTGATACAATTAAAGGTAGCTAGTGGGTTTATTGATAGGATATGAATACGGACTATGGATTGTTCTTTTCATGGAGACTGCAAGTTTGACAATCATCTCATTTGTGCATTGAAGCATGAGCTGCTTTCAAGCTATTCATGAGCTCCAACCATTCGGATTTAATGGACTCCAAGTTCTTCTCCAGTTGCGTTACTTGATCCAATGCTATCTTACGTAGATAGATGGGATAGCATACCTTCACTACTCCGAAAACAGCACCTGCAGCGATGAGCATGTAACCAAGTGGTGGTGATAAGAGACTACTGTATAGCAATCGCAAACCAACTGATATGGCCACCGTTTCCAAGTCAAAATCGTCAAATAGCCTTTTAAAAGCATCAAACAGCATGCTGGAGTCACCTTTACCAAACATACTGAATTTCTCCTTTGCAAAGTGTTTCTGGCAATCACTGATTTGATTCAGCATGGAACGATTTATCTCGTAAAGCGTCTTGAAGGTCAAAGCGAGGTTATCAAAGGAATGTTGTTGCTGTTGAGAGATCTTGCCGCCCTTTTCTGACTTTTCTGTAAAATGCTTCACGTTGATTGAATACATGTTGATTGCATCTTTAACTTGCTGAGCAAATTGTTTGTGTGTGGCTTCCATGATGTCGTAAATCTCCTGTAAATCCTTGCACTTTTCTTCTTGTGCAATATTTTCAGTAGTAGCAAAATACTGATGACACAGGGCAATGAACTGTTTGGCTAAGCGAATCCCCTCCTTCAAGATGGAATCAATTACGTCTACAACCTGTTGTTTCCATGGATTTACTGTGGGTGATGGCCTAAACCATTCGAAATAATTGCTGTTCATATTGAAATATGTGTCTGAAAGAATAGGGTGTTATTGATAGAAGCGAAAGAAAAGCGTTCTAAGAGCCAAACTGACTCAGGCATTTAAATATCATGCTTGCTATGATATAACAGTGAAACGCATCTCTCTGGTGAGTTCCAGACATCAAGCACTGCCTTGTAAGATTCATGCATTATTTGACATGTATCAATGAAATCAATGACGTAAAAAATTGACAATCGTTTGATATATATCTTACAGCCATTACTCCTGTCGATCCAAAATACAAAGCAAAATCATTAATCGAATTATGCATACTCGATGCATGAATTCAGTATAACATTGCAAATGAACGCATTGTCGAATGATATAGCTGTTTAGAAATCAAGACATAACACCACAGCAAAAAGCCTGGATGAACAATCGTTTTTTGGAGATCATTTAGAGCAAGGAATGCCTAATTTGCGCAAAATAAGCTCGTCTTTGTGTGCTTGTTGATGAGAAGAGCTTCATGAGGCTTCTTACATGAAAGGGTTCTATTTATAGTCTCTAATTAATGGATCTACTAATGATTTACTTTAAACTTTTATTATTATTTACATTCGCAATATATGAATTTAGATGGGACAAGATGTGTAGTAGCGACGCTTTTTAGATGAAGATTGATGGCTGCCGCTACTGGAGCTGCTGGAATCGCTATTGTAATCTGCAGTGTCTTGTTGTTTTTTCTTGATGATGGAGGAGGTGGATTTTTTCCTCAACACGCCACCATTGGTTTGCTGCTCCTGTTGGCTTGGTGGCAGAGGTGGCGGTGGTGATGACAGTAACAGCATGCTAGACAGTGCATTGCTATTCAGGATAATGTTGCTGGCTGCTTCATTATGAAGTTGCAATTGCTGCTGTAGCAGAGACAAATTGGAGGGTGCTGTGTCCATAGCGCAAAAGTAATCTCGCTGCTGTTGCAAGACGTTGGCTTGTTGTGGAGATGTCGAGCCTTCATGATGCTGATCGTCGTGTTTTGGCGTGATGGAGCAGGATTGATGAGGCTGCTGTATTTCCTCTGGTGTAAAGACGTCATAAATAGAAGCTGTGTTTACTGAAGCAGATGTTGCAGCAGCAGTAGGTGTGAATAAAGGAGTCTCTTGTGCCGTGTTGTTTATATTTTGCTGATGATAGATAAAGGCACTGTGTGATGAGGGAGGATCCATAATCAAATCAGGTGTTAGTATGATGCTGTTGTTGTGAGTATAGAATGATTTATCAAATGTCGTCATTGCATGATGCTGATCCTGGTAGTCAATAGGCGTTGCTTGCATAGTGTTTGGTGTATATAGTGTATCTGCGCTTAAAGGAGGCAAATCCTCATCAAATGGAGTGGTTCCTAGATCGTCAAAGCCGGTATCCAGCAGATTTGGCTGAGATGAGAGAGAAATGGTGTCCAGTGTGAGGTTATTGGTATCAATGCTGGGTAGCGCAGCAAGTGCTTGCTGTTGCTGCGTCAAGTAGTTGTAAAAATCGTAGTTTTCCTCTGTCTTGGCTGCAAATGCAGTGCTCGTACTGCAGTCATTTGGTGCAAGGGTGCTGTGTAAGGGAGACGATGAAGACAGAACAGTACTACTAGCCGTAGCATCAAGAGAGCTCGGCACGACGGGAAGAGAGGCCATATCAGGGGTTTCTTCCAATTTGGCGGTTGCGAGAGGCGACGATTCTTTGCAGCAGCTAGTGGACATGCCTCGATGAAATACTGGATTGGGTGCTGTCATGACGCGGGTATGGTATCTTGCTACCCTGTTCAGTTGCATGGAGAAAGTAGAGTCATCGGCAGCGTGTTCAAATGTATCCAGTGTAGGAGACGTAGGGATTTCACCAAAGATAGAATAAGGCAAGGACACATTGTACATCAAGGGCAATGATTGCTCGTTTGCTTTTCCTGTACATAGTAGAGTCAAATGAGTACGAGAGCAACTGTGGCATGCTGTTTCCTTTACCATAGACTTTCTCCAACTGCTTTGAAATTTGCTTTGCGTCGTCCTTGTTCTTTCGCTCAGCACCTTTGTCTCTGAATAGCTTGACCTTGCAAAAGCAGACTTCATCTAATTCAGGCACACCAGCAGCCAAATCAGCATCCACATGGGTTTCCATTTGAGTTCTGAGGGGAATGCCCTTGACACCTTTGATGCGTGAAAAATCGGTAGAGAGACATTTGAAGCGAACATAGATCTTTGCACCGTATTTCCCGTTCCAGTCAAATGTGATTTTATCAAAGCTGGGAAAGCTTACATTGGTGATACCCGTAGATTGATTTGCATCTGTTTGATAAAGACAGCTTTAGGACATGTTTTCCGTTTCATTCTGATTCAGGTACGTACCAATGTCAATAGCACGAGCTTCGGTCTGCTTTTGTTGGCCAATCCAAAACTTCCAATAGCTCTCAGCAATGCGGCGATGAGATGAGGAATGAAATGCAATAGACAATGTGCTTGTGGAAACCTGGTCATGGCCTTGCTTGTCAGTGAGCTGAATACCATACACTTGACCACGATTCAGATATGTAATTGCAGATTCTTCAGCCTTTTGCGTCACAGCAGTTGCAGCTAATGGAGTCGAGTCAGTCAACAGGCACACATCAAGCAACTGCCAAGTCCAGTATCTTACCTTCAAGCACAATTTCAAAGCGAAGTCTCCTGTTATTATGTAAAGAGAAATATGCGTGAGATGACTGAAGTTATATGGCTCTACTAAATTTAGATGGCAATCCCTTTACTTGTAATTAGATATCACACTACAGCTACCCCTCTCGCACTCTTTCCGTATGAAATCAAATCACCAAGAGATGGAAGCGTGTTTCTGCATCCCCTCGGCTTCTCCTGCCCAGGTAAGCTTCCCCCTCGCTTGCACACTCTCACTGATCTATCTATTTCACCCCCTCTTCTTATTTGATTTTTGCTCCTACACTCCTGCCCGCTTTTTTTTTCTTCTTCTTTCTTTATAGATAGCCAAATGCCCCTACTTTTTCCTACTATTTCGAATAGATTATATCACTCCCCTCACGCCCCGTTATGATAGGATTGCCACCAACGACTGTAATAAAGTTTACCTTGGATTAGGTGCTTGTTTATCGAGTTCCATGTTGGCATTGGGTGTGGAGGATAAGGACACTGATGATGGCGCCAAGTGAGAGGAGGAACAGGTGGACATTGAAGCAGTAGCAGCAGCAACAGACGGTAAATGTTGATATGTAAAAGTGGATGTTGAAAAGGAAGAAGAGGAGGCAGTTGAAGAAGATGGTGAATATGTAGAATTTCGGATACGTCTGTCATTTGCACTAAAGTGACGGAGATGGTGTTTGCTACGATCCTCTCCAAGATTGTAACTAATTGGATTTCGAATAGTTGCAGTTGTATCCATGTGTTGTTGATGATGATTCCATCCTTGACTATCAAAATAATTTAATTTAAATAGCTCGCTTGAACAGGACATTTCATTAAGCATTGTGATGTCTGTTGCAGAGAAATGAGTATACGAGAGCTCTTTGTACATGGCGTTTGAGTGGATTTACCTTGTATTTTGTTGATCGTTCTCTTTTGCTGGTTATTTTTATTTTTCTTTGTGAATTAATGTGATTAGCGCTAATTTGTAATTTATGTGTCTATGTTTATATATCTATTTTTTTGCCACACACACATACATGTACAGTAATACACAGGCACACACACAAGCACACAGATTACACAGACACTGTCGATGTTATTTATTGAGTAATGTACAAAAAAAAAATGGATTGTATTTATATACAATGATGGGCAAATAATAAAAAAAAAGGGTTATTTTATGTGATACATTAAAAAGCAACCTTTATATATATAAATCAATTTAGAAGGGGGAGGGGAACAAAGGGAGTGGAAGAGACACATACACATTTAGAGGAAAATCAGATATACTGAAGGGGGTCTCTATTCTTCATTACAAACACCATGTTTGACGTGGACATTTGCTATTGTCTATACACAATATTTAAAACTTGATACATATTTCAGTCTGCTTTCTATGTGGATATATACACTCGATGGCTTGGGAAATGTCTGATCTTGGTCAGAAAGCAAAAGAGATAAGGGCGAGAACGGGGAATAAGGGGGGGCCAGCAAGTGTGTTTATGTGTGTATTCTTGGGATATTGCATGAACCGTACATGATTATTATTTTGCAATATTTCATGTTAATTTTGTTGATTCTTCTAGAAGTTGACTATATAAACAATGTTGTCCCCCTTCTTGGGTTTTTTACTGAATGCATTCCGCGACATGGTACGAGGTAGTCAAGGCCAGGTCGATCCATCAACCGGGATGTCCAGGTAAAGCATTAGAATGCTACTTGAAAATTGCCTTGCAAAATGCATACAGAGTATCAATGTCAGAGCATACTCAACATAATGATAAACATCCTAGCGTTACTCTCTCTCTCTCTCTTAATAGGGGCGAATCATAATTAAAAGGGGGAGGCTTTAGACACCTAAAAAAAGTAAACTCTTTGACAAACCTTTTAGCTAAATGCGGACCCAAAGGACAGGTAAAGGGAATAGGGTGGCCTTCTGAAACGAATCAAGACACTTCATACATGTATAATAATAGACTGTTGTTGTTATACGGCTGAAAATTAAAGGAGAGTATACATCATGTCTTGTACATGTAACCGTCTATTTAGTGTTTGTAGAGACAGCCATCTACTCCAACCTCTTACATGGCATTCACTGCTTAAACACCATGCAAAAAGGGTCTTTGAGTCCAGGAGCTCCATGTTGTTTCTAAATGATCTGAGAGAGAGCGAGAGAAAGCTTAATTATTCAAATGGTGGTTACGAGTGGGGATCCCTATTGATCAACCTCATTGTATAACCACACGACTAAACTGTTTGTTTGTTTATACCAAAGGTGTGGTGCTTCGCTTGATTGAAATTCAAATAAATCCATCTGTACACACACACACGCGCAAGGGTTGTCATTTAGCAATCTCTCCCTTCTTCTGTCTTTTACTCACTCTCTTTTTTTGTGTAGATTGTGCATATACCTCCTTAATGTACATCTTGAGCAAACGAATGGCTGCTGTTCTCATTATTTAATTGAAATAAATCGATACTAGTTTATAAAAAGAGAAGCCAGAGGAAAGGAGCTGCTCATTCTCAATGTCGATTGATGATCACTGCGAATCTGAAAAAGACCATCTCTTTTGAATGAAGAAGGTGCATGGATACGAGCAATGCAGCAGAGATGCAATGCAGCAATCGAGGCACTCCCATGCAACATCATTAGCACTCTTCTTGCCCCATTAAGCTCATTGCTCTTAAGCATACCACAGGCCTTGTGAAAGAAACTGCGCAATGAGAAACACAGAGAGCGAGAGAGCATGTGTAGACATCTCGTTGATTAGTGCGCCGAGTTGTTGGAATCATACGTGTAGCATATTGTCATTGCAACCATGTAGTGATCGACATGTTGCACCTTATAATACACCCATCTCATGGAGTGTGCACGCTTCTTGGAACATTCTGTCTAGTATGTGACAAAGGGCAGCCTTTTCTCTTGCTAGACATGACAAGAGGGCTCTTAACCAACATGTACATGTACTTGATTATCTTAAATCTTTTATTCTATTGCAATTACTGTCTTTTTCTCTACCATTCAGTTCCATCAAATCCAACAAAACCCTAATGAAATAGGTTAAATTTCCATGCATTGAGACATTTTGCTCCTTTTCTTCAAAAAGGAGCCCCCCCTGTTACCAAATAAGCACTTACCGTCATTAGAAAGATTGGAAAGAACTTTTTCTTCTCAATATTTGAGCACCCTTAAAGTTTAAAATAAAAATGTCAGTACAGCTGTAGTTTCAGTCCTCTCTCAAGATTTAAACTTTACAGTTCCAAGCCGATGTGAGTCGACCATCTATACAGCTACCAGCATCAAAGTAATTATCGCCACCAGAGCCATCAAAGCCGTGTCTGAAGAAATCGTCTACATCAGAGGGATCAGTAACTTGTTCTTTCACGGGGCAATTCAATAGCAAATAACTTACATAAAATGTCTTTTCTACATTGCTCAACGCCTCCAAACTCATTTGTCACATAGGCTGCCACTTCAGGGTCATTCTGAAGAGCCTCTAGTTTATCCAATGTGCTTACAATAGGTGTCAAGATGCGGGAAACTTGGTTGTACTGTATAGACAAACCTTAATAAACTATATAGTTACAATTCGTGTTTGCATACACATACCTTGTCAATAAACATGAAAGAATTTGGCACATTCTTATCTCCCAAATGAACAACACTGCTGCCAACCCAGGACCCACACTTTTTATGAGCACGATTCAAGATTTTGTGAATCACTCGGGAGACATTGGGACAAGGCTGGATACGCTGAAGGCCCTGACCTGTGTTGGTCAATCTATACGCGCTCGGTGAAATCAAATCCTCGTCTGCCATGCTCCAGAGCAAAAACATCTCATTCATAATCTCGCGCCATAGAGTCACTGATTGATGCACATAGGTGTATTGGGTGGAGTGAGAATGGGTTAAACGATGACCATGTCTGCCTGCTGAAATAGCCAACGAATAGCCATGATCGTGCTTGGCGGGTGTAAAGTATTTGGATAGGTATTTGAGCATCTTGTCACAAGGGTCTCTGTCAATGACGTTGGGTTAGTATCGTGAGCACACAAATCAATAGAGTGGATCTCACCTGTTGGCCTTCAAAAAGGCATTGTTATCAGACATGGATAGCAGACAGCGCTCAATCTCCTCCTTGCTGATGCTGTCATTGGCGTGCTTTTCACAGATGGCTTGAATGGCATACTGCTTTCGCTGCACTTCAGCATCAATTTGCTCGCGCGTCTTCATTTCAGAGGAGATCTCTCTTGTTGCCAATACAATGTTATCGTCGTGCAACACCTCCACACTTTCACGGCTCTTTAGGAAATCGTACACTGTCTTGATAGGAATCACACACGAAAATCCCAAATAATCTTCTACTTCTGGAATTACAGAATCCATCAACATGTACATCAGTTTACCATAGTTGGATCTCATTTTTTCAGGGTTCATAATCTTATGACTAAAGGAGATGTCAGTCCTGCATGCTATTACCGTCTCTCCACTGGGCTTACCGTCTACCAACTTCGAAAATGCGCTGGAAAATCTCTTCATTGTTTCGAATACTGCTCTTTGCAAACAACTGTGCTCCAGTCTTGTAGTCTCCAGCAACAAGCAGCCCTGAAATAATGCAACACAGATCCTTGATTTGTCCCACAATTCTCTTTGCTTTGTTGGAGTATGAGATGATGTCAATCTTGTCCGTGTATTCGGATACGTTCAATGCTGCATCGAGTCTAGTGACAACCTGTCAGTTGCTTTTCCAATTTTGTGATTTCGACTGCGATCCTTACAATCTCAAAAACTGTCTCTCTTCAGCATCCAGTCGTAATGGCACTGTCTTTGATCTATAGCCAAATTCCATAAATCTCCTGTCGCTGTGGTTGCTGCTATAAAGTGTACCTCTTTGTCATGTAGTCGCCAAAAGTAGGGCCACTGCTGTTGATGATGGTGCCATCCATCTCCATCAATGCTTGCTTCATAATGGCATCCTCCTTCCCATTTCCACTCTGCGTTATATGTCCAGTTCATTTGAGTCAAGTGGTGGGCAAATATTGTGATGCCTATATTCACCTTTTCGGCTCCATTCGAAGCTGCTGCTGCATTTGCATTGCGTGCTGTGTCCTCGAGATCTCTGGCGTGTGTCGGGTTCAATTGCTTTGCAGTGTGAAGTTTACGAGTGCCCGTGCGATGGAGCATACCTGCATTTCATCAAATATGTCAGCTGATTAGTTGTGTTGGTATCTTTTCCTCCTCTAGTATTCTACCATGACAAACTTCACAGAAATCCTCGTCGCATTGTTCGCAAAAAACAGAAGCCTATTGCCAATGTCATTAGATGCTGCAGTAGATAAAAGGAGGCGTGGATTTTTACTTCTTGGTCATTGCATTCGACGCAAAAGATAGTCTTGTTACTATCTGAAGCTACCAGGTGGTCCATGTTTGTTCTGTCTGTCTATGCGTTGCAAAGTAATATGCACAAAGAGAGAGGAAAAAGAATTTTAAACAGGCTTACTTGTGACTCTTGCGGTGTATGTTGGTTTTAATGCGTGAGATGCTCCAAGTTCGGTGAGACGTTGAATACGGTAGTGCTTTCTTGATCCGTATCATGTATCTGCTCTTGACAATGTTGTACATTGCCGCACTTTCGGCATCAAGCTGTATCAGAGAGACTGTACTAGTAAATCTTGTAAACATCCTCTCAGAGCCAGATAGGCAGCTGCCAATAGCGAATTCATTCTTATCAATATAATATGTGATCAGTGCAATTGAAGTTTGATAGTTCAACTTTTTTTACTATAAAGTGCTATAATCCTCTATTAGCGATGCTTTTTGACAACGCTAAGTAATCTTTTTAAACTATGAATCACTTGGAGATGAGTCAATTGATGTACTTATTTGATTTGAAGCATGATGTATCCAACTAGATTCGACTTCTTCCAACGAGGAGATTGCACTTTGGGTGGCTATTTTATTACACACTCCAAACTGCGAATTTTTAAAGTCTATTCTGCTGGACTAAGCTAAGAGTTACATCGCTGTATGAAGAGTCTAAAAGAAACAATAGTAACCACCTGTCTCGTTTTACTATTCGCATAGTGAAACTAACAGTTGCAGCCCTTCAAAAGTCAGCTATTTTGAGTATTTTTTGCCATTGCTCATCGACATCGTCTTTCACAAGTCCAGTTTAACACACCCTAATCAAACAAAGTATGTCCAAAAGGTTTGGCTAAACATCCAGCCAACATTTCGATAGTAATTCAATGGCTTTTACTGGTGGCATCTGCTCAAAATTCACAAATTCACAAAATCATGGATTTATCAACACCCAAATGCGAGCTACAAGGATGCTAATTGCACCTGCATAAATAAGGCAGAAAACTGATATAGGAACATGCTAATTTGAAAGCTCTAGCATTCTTATAAAGCTCAATTTTATTACAATAGGTACAAACATCTATCTCACTTGCTTTTCAGTCTTTCAGCCAATCCCATCGCAAGGATGGGCTCGACACACACAAAAATCCTGGAAAAAAATGCGAGGGTTTCCCTCTGTTTTTTCGTTAGGCGGGGGTTCAAATACTAGTAAATAGCCTAATATAGAACT
>JAXQGS010000035.1:0-36013 GCA_037040325.1 Mucor sp. M7501 | reverse complement strand
CACTGTAAACGAAGCGGGTACTAAAAAATAAAATGGCTCATATTGGGTGACAAACAGAAATATGGATGCTTCAAATCTCTTGATCTTGATTGAAGCGATTCTCAATAGCAACCATTCCTTCTTGAGGTTTTTCATTGACGCCATGTCTTGAGATAGACTCATCCGATTTGAGCAGGACAAAATCATTCGATAGCTGCTCTATAATGTATCTAGCATGATGCTAAGAGACCTTTGAGTACCAAATGTACGTTGTTCTCTTCATGCAATCACTCGAAATCGTCAATTACATTCACTCAAGCTAGGAATTTTTAAAGTTAATCGACCGGCTTATTCTGGATTAAGTATAAAATTATACAATTGTTTAGAGAGTTAAAAAAAAACAGTAACCACCAATAAGCTTGTCGTGATTATTATTCGCATGATGAAATCCAGATCTCAACGACCATGCTTGCTACAAAGGATCCAGTTGCATCTGCATAATCTTGACAGAGAACTAATATAGGAACAGCTATTTTCAGAGCTCTGGTGGCATTTCTTTTTCGACTATTGATCTTCGATGATCCAAATTTCATTTTATCATTGCTCTGTCGTAGCAGTGTACAAGATGTTAAAGATGTACCTATCATGTTGTGTAATTGTATGTAAAATTAAAGAGACTTTTATCAGCATGATAGTTGTTATTTATTACATACACGTAACTGTTGTTTATTACAAGACTAAATATTGTAGAATAATATATATAAAGAGAGGATATTAATAATATTACAACGAAGAAGAGCTAATGCTACTCTCCAAGATTTGACGAGCACTCTCAGTCAATGCACTGGCACCGCATTTTTGCAACACAGTGGGGTCAAGAATGCCTTGATTTACAAAATATGTCAAGATGCGTTCTAGTAACTCCAATTGATCTGGCAATGACAAGTTGTTGACGACAGATGCAAGAATAGTGCCAATTTTCATATCGTATGTCTATAATACCACAGGGTTTAGTTGCGTAATACACAATGTTCAATCATCTGTACTGTACCTTGATGAAACTCTGGTAATAGATGGAGGAAAACACGCCCATCAAGAATTGACAATCAAATCTATCAGTCAAACCACCGTGTCCAGGAATACTTTGACCGAAATCCTTAACGTTGAATGCACGCTTTACACCACTAGCAAAGAAGCCGCCAAATGGGGCAATCAATGAGGCAAAACATGCCATCACGAGTGAATGAAGCTGAACAGGTGCAATCCAAACCTTTGTCACTTCCTTGTGGATCTACTCATACCTTTAGAATTGGATGCATCGATAGCTTGCAACACAATGCACTTACCAAAGTTTTGATAACGGCTGTCCACATAGCAGGCAATGCCCAAGGAACAGCAGTGAATACAGGGTTGACAGGGCTGCAATCAATTTCAGACCAGGCAGACATGGATAAGTCCTATCGACTTGTGAGAATGCATAATAATGAGATTTTCTCGTTTGCATCGTTTTACCTTTACGGGGCAAATCATGTAGTTGAATCTCATCAACAAAGTAGACCACTGTGCTAGTCATTAGTACATCACACGCCAGTTTTTTGGTTCCTTGTGATCTTACCAACATGCCGAAAATCATTGTGCAGATCCAGCCGCCGACAAAGCCCTCGACTGTCTTCTTTGGTGATACTGTGATAAGAGGAGTTCTACCCCAGAAGAATCCACAAATATAGGCAAAGATATCATTGCAAATCACGAGTGAAGTAGGAATGAAGAACCAAATCAACCCCTCCAAAATGTTGTTGACAATGAAATGACTCTGGAAGACGACAAGCAACAAGGCCATATGCATCCAGCCAAATTGACGGAACTGCTGTTTGTACTGACCCTTCTTCAAATTGGTGACAAAGAACACAAATCCTATCCATGCCCGAATAATGAGATGCAGCACCTTTTTTTTTCAATGAGGCCAAGTAACTTACCAATCATGTAGAGAACAAAGCTAATGAATCGATGGTGAGTGGCGAATGGTAAGAGCACTCTGTCAACCAGAATGATTTGCTGAAAGTAATAGATGATGGATTCGCCGTAAAGAAAGTAGGTTGTAGTTACTAAAAAGTACCTGGATACCGAGAAAGAGAGTTGGGATCATTATTCGCATAAACTCATTTAATTGAAGCGACTTACCAGCTCATAGTTTTGAACCATCTAAAATTGCTGTCCTTTGCTGGAGCCTGGGCTATTTGCAGCACTTCATTATATACAATTGTTGCGATAGCAATGACCATCATGATAACCCAAATATGACCCGAAGCGAGAATAAGGAAAAAGGTACCAATCATCATGAATGTAGTGATTGTTCTAACCCACCAGTTTCGCCATTTCTTTTGGCTAGATTCAGCAGCTAATAATGTCACCTTTTCTTCTGGCTTCTCAGTCGTCAATGGCTTGGGAGATTTCTTTTTGCCTCCCATCTTGTAAATTGTAGAATGATCAAGGAAAAAGGAGCCCGAACTACAATGGACTAAACGCTTATTAAAAAACTTTTTCTACAGAAAATGTTTGGGGATATTTAAAAAGTCAATGGCCCATGGTATTACAAGCACGTGAAAAACGCAGTATGATGAGAGATTCTCTTGTCTAAAATTTAAACAAGTGTTCTTGGGACTTACTTGACAGGGGAAAACTCGGTACCTTTAGACTTGGAGTTCATTGCTCAAGAAGAATTCATTATATGCCATTACAAATTTTCATTGTGAAAACACGCATTTGACTGAGATTCTCTCTTTCAGAATATCCTAATTCATGCGAGAAGCTACGACTGTCAAGCTTCTGGTATAGAATTTGCTGCTTTTCGGATTTCAAGAGCTTTGAAATATCAGTTGCAAAAGGCACTCGAGTCAGGTTTCCAGCGAAGCCATATGTTGAACCAACAAGAATCTCTTGGAAGATGAGCTGTATTATACAGTAGAACTAAGTTTAACTGGCGATTTAAGGCTCCTTGCCTTTCTAATAATCCAGGGCAATAGCTATGATGTGAAAGACAACACTCTTAGATTCAAAGAGACATTGCAATCTGATTTATACCACATATTATGCTGCTTTTTTGTACACAAATTGTTTTCATCGTTGATACAGAGGTGAAGCATCGTAGGAGAGTTGGATCCACAGTTATGAAAGGTTTTGAAGTAAAAATTTAGGACATTATTAAGATTGTACAGCTCTTAGTTGTCGTAAATAAGTGTATGTGCCTCATCTGATTAGACTTGAATCGCGCAACTATAAGAACCTTTTTCACTGTTCATCAGATATGGCCAATCTCTGTCGAGGCGGCTCAGAAAGCCATAGCAGAACATCTCATCGAAGCTGTCATCTGAACCCAAAAAATATGCCCAACAACGAGGAAAACCCTTAACATGTATACTCAAATATCAGATTTCAAAATGCAGCAGTATGTACAGGGTGACAACGTCAGAGATTGGGCATAGCAAAAGCAATTATAGACGTGTATAGTGTCGTTTACTATACAAATGGTGGTTGTCAGGGCAAAAAGCAGCTTGGGCTGGGATTGAATTTTAGAGGCTGCTGCTCCAACTGGTCCTCTGGATCGTCCATCTGGACATCCGAAACCCTTTCAGGGGCAATTACACAAGATTCTTCTAATCGAACAACAGGTATTTCTCTAGACATATACATGCAAAATTGAACGAGGAATCCAATGGTATTAATTTCAAGGTGATCCTTTTAGTTTATGAAGAGCAACTGTCAAAAAATGCAAAACACGTTTTCGGGGAAAAGGTATACAAATCGGATAATAAAGTGGTTGCAAGACACTTTTACATGCTCCAATGCGTTTCTACGGTTGTTTTGAGCTTAGGAACACCTTAGTAGAAAACATCGTTTTCGTGGTAAAAACCTCCATCATTCAAAATCATGAATTTTTCCCTTGCTAGTACAGGGCAAAATTTGCCAGAAATCGATCATCAACTTGATCCCCTAAAAATTGCTGAAAAGTAATCCATAAGCTAATGTCAGGTCGTAGAACACGATTGAACTTGTTTTGAGGCCGAGATCGCGCTTCGTTGGCGAGATACAAGCGATTTAAACACTTGGTTTTACAGTGGTAAATACATTTGAAGGCTGCTCACTGAACATTGCGCTTATAAACATTTGATCTGATGATCTGTAGTTTATCATCTAGCGAAACAGTGTATTATGCGGACAAGAGGGACACGCAGGAAGCTTGGAACGATTTTGACATTGCCTCAATTTCAGATATGTAGTGCAAATGGTCAAACTATGCTTGCTCTTTTGAGGCACATACCAGCAGAGGCGAGAGATTTGCTGATCAGAAATGCACTGAAGAAGAGTGATGCATATCAAAAATATCCCTTAGCACTTGTTGTCAGATGTAAATGAATTGAATCAATAAAGCTGTGTAGTTACCATATCTTTGAAAAGAGCTTCATCCATCCCAAATGTACTTGCTAAAAAAATGTTGGTCTAGTCTGTACCATTTACACAGCTTTGATCAACTCTTACACGGGAAAGAGAGCTGAGCTGATGATGACCATTTGAACAGAAATAGCCTTTGCCAGAAATCGTGGCGTTGATTTTGAGACTGCTTCAATCACACAGCAAAACACAGTACATTTTCAACTCTTTCTCCTTTGCACACAATTATATACTACAAAAATGGTTACTTATGGTGGAGGTAAATGCAAAGCATTTTCTCTTTGTTTGTCGCAGCGTTATCCCAACTGACTAATTCGTAATCTTGTAGATGAGGTAAACGCGCTTGTGTTTGATATGGGCTCCACGTCTACACGTGTTGGTTTTGCAGGAGAAGACGTGCCCAAATCCATTTTCCCAACTTCATATGGCATCGATAAAGAAAGCAACTATTACATTGGAGACAGCAAACTAAACACATGGAGAGCCAACATGGAAATCAAGAATCCCATGAAGGACGGTCTTGTCAAAGATTGGGACGCAGTTGAACACCTCTGGCAAGCAGCTTACAACGATATGCTTCACGTCAATTCATCAGAGCACCCTTTATTATGTACAGAGCCAGCTTGGAATACACCCGAGAACCGTGAAAAGATGATGGAATTGGCATTCGAAAAGTTTGATGCGCCTGCATTCTACGTAGCCAAAGATGCCGTCATGACAGCGTACAGTGATACTCGCCCAGTGTTTGATGGATGTCCAGTTGCTGATTTTGTTTTGTTTGTTGTAGTTTTTCAGTTGGTAGAGCTACTGGTTTAGTTTTGGATTCTGGAGGAAGCACAACAAGCGCTGTTCCAGTGTACGATGGCTATGTGTTGAAGAAGGGCGTGCTCCATCAATCAGTGGGTGGCGACATCTTGAGTCAACAAATTAGAGATTATATCAAAAACGGCTTGCATTTGGATGTGACACCTCTCTACAAGATTGCTAGCAAAAAGCCAGTTCCTGCTGGTCAACCTCCTCAACTTCAATTGCGCAAGAGACCAGATACAGCAGAGAGCTTTGATGACTATCAGATTTCGGTAGGACAGGCATTGGATCAGCGAGCACAAGAGTGGATGCTAACAATGAGGCTCTTGATAGAGAATCATCCATGAATACAAGGAATCGGTATCACAAGTGTCAGAAATCCCATACGACGAACATCTGATGAATCAGAGACCTCAACGGCCATTTGAGTTTCCTGACGGCTACAACAATTCTTTCGGTGCTGAGCGCTACAGAGTGCCTGAGATCATGTTTAATCCTCGCTACATCCATTTGGTAAGTGATGTCTAGTGGATCCAGGAGATCATGCGCTTATTCCTCTGTCTTTGATAGCCACCTCTTGAGCCAGGAAAAGAGGCACAGCCCATCCCTGCATTGGGGCTCACCAGAAACCAATTACAACACACTGTAGGTGTATCCAAGCTTGTCTTCAACAGTATCAGTGCTTGCGATATCGATTTACGTCCTCTGCTCTTCAACAATGTCATTGTCACTGGCGGAAATACACTGTTCCCTGGATTCACAGAGAGATTGAGCAACGAGCTGCCCATGATGGTCCCAGGAAGCAAGGTCAAGGTGCATGCCTTTGGAAGCCAAATCGAGCGCAAGAGCAGCAGCTGGTTGGGCGGCTCCATCTTGGCATCGCTAGGCACATTTAACCAGTTGTGGATCTCTAAAAAGGAATACGAGGAAGTCGGCCCCTCGATCATTGAGACCAAATGCCAGTAACTGTCCATCGCTTTAATAAAACTACACTTTTAGTAATAATACAATGTGATGCAATCTACTACGCTGAAGCTGACCAATGCGTCCAGCAATGCTTCAGGGAGTTTCAATCGCTTCTGATCTACCGAGGCAGCTGGCACAACGGACCTTCTATTAGATGTTGATGACGTGCTAAAATGGTGCAGTTTTTACCAGGTCAGAAAGAGCAATGGTCGACAAAAAGAAAATCCATTCAAAAAAGCGGACGAGAGCCCTACAAATGTACAAAAATAAGCCCTAGTTTTAACATTTTATTATTTTTTTTTCTTCCCCGCAACGTTTCTTGTTCTTTACACCCCACTCTTCCCTTCTCTTCCTCATTATTTATTGAATTAATCATGTTGGCCGCCTCTCGTAAAGCCATTATCAGCACTGCCTCCAAGGCTACCTACGCTACAGCTGCTACCGCTAGCCAAATCACCACAGCCGCTAACGGCGTCAAGGTCGCTTCATCTCAAGAACCCGGCCAAACCGCTTCTTTGGCCGTCGTTGTTAACGGTGGTGCCAGAGCTGAATCCGGCAGCAATGCTGGTGTCGCTCACTTTTTGAAGAACTACGGCTTCAAGGTATGTATGCATGTGCTTACCTGCTCTTGTCTCTGTTGTGCGGCGCTCTTGTTTTGCTGTGAGATTTGCATAGATAGCATGGAGATGTGGACCTGCAGACAGAGAGATGACATGCGCAACAACCGCCACATAGAGACACAGAGACATGGGGCATTGCGCAGCGTACTAAACATATCGTATCCATCATAGAACAACGCTGATCGCACTGCTTTCCGTATTGCTCGTGAAGCTGAGATTGCTGGGGGTGTTTTGTCTTCCAACCTCTCTCACGAATCTCTTGTCTTTTCTGCTGAGCTCTTGAAGGACGATGTGTAAGTAGAGGCACAGACTGTGGATGACGGACTAGGTGGAATAGGGGGGCTGCAGGGTGTGGTGATGATGCACGTATAACATCAGACGATAAAGATTAGATGACAATGACTAGGGGAAAGCGGGAAAAGTGGACAGAAAATTGACAGCTCAACTAACATTGCTTGTGTATAGTGAATTGTTTGCTGAAATTTTGAGCGATGTTGTTACCAAGCAAAAGTTCCAGGAACACGAATTCATTGATGTCGCACACCAAACCGCCGCTGAATCCATCAATGCTCTCGGTAACGCTGAGATCTCTGCCATCGAAGCTGCTCACCACGTTGCTTTCCGCACTGGCCTTGGTAACTCCATCTTTGCCAAGCGCACTGCCCGTGTCAACAACGCCACTGTCAAGTCCTTTGCTCAAAGCCTCTTCACCTCTGGTAACGTCGCTCTCGTTGGTACTGGTGTCGATCACGAAATCCTCCAAAACTTGGCTGAAACCTACTTGAACCTTCCTTCTGGTAAGCTCTCTTTGGAAGCTACTAAATACTTTGGTGGTGAGACCCGTATCGAGTCTGTCTCCAACAAGGGTAACTACGTCCTCGCTTTCGAGGGTGCTGCTCTCAACTCTTCCGAGTATGCTGCTCTCCAAGTTCTCCGTCAAGCTCTTGGTGGTGAAGTCAACATCAAACACACTGCCGGTTCTGGTATCCTCGCTCAAACTGCTGCCAAGTTTGCTGAAGGTACTGAAATCAAGGCTTTCAACTTGGGTTACTCTGATGCTGGTCTCTTTGGTGTCCAAGTTTCTGCTTCTACCGCTGAAACTGGTGCTGCCATTGCCGCTGCTGTTGAACAATTAAAGGCTGTTGCCAAGGGTCTCTCTTCTGATGACTTTAGCAGAGCTGTTGCTCAAGCCAAGTATGCTGCTACTGCTGGTTTCGAGACTCGCCTTGATACTCTTGAAACTCTCGGTGCTCAAGTAAGTTGCGCTAGATCCATTCACATGGGCTGCTTTATTGATTTGATGTGTATAGGCTCTTAACTCTGGAAAGTATACCTCTGCTGCTGATGCCGTCTCAGCATTCGAAAAGGTTACTACCTCTGATGTTGCTCAAGTAAGTTTTGCATAGTGCGCTGTAGATTGACAGGTGCCTGACTAACATGTTTGTATCAGATTGCCGAAAAGTTGTTCAAGAGCAAGCCTACCTCTGTTGCTCTTGGTGATCTTACCACCTTGCCTTATGCTGATTCCGTCTCTTTGTAATTTAACACAAACCACAAATATTTATATACGATCCACAAAAAGACAACTAAAAAAAAAGAATTAATATATAAAATAGAGCAGCCCTTTTGCTCATGATTTCACCTTAGAATGTACACAATGATGACATGGGATTAGAACAGGATGCATTGCTATTGAGCTGGAGCAGTGGATCGCATTTATAGCCTGAATCATAGCTGTACCGCAGCCACTGAGAGATAGGGTCAGGCTCTTGTTGATACAGAAAGTGTTTACGCTATGTATACATTGAAAAACAACGATGAAATGCGATTTATACCTGTTGACTTGGGCTTTTGTGCGAATATAAGGAGCAATTACGTTGGCGTTCTCTCACATTTTCCATCATTTGAAAATAGCATGCGTTTTATCATGTCGATCCGTACGAAACAAGCATTTTCTCTACCAAGAAGCATGCCATGTGTCCTTTGAATTAAGCCAAATGTGAATGGCTTCTGAGGTGATTCATAGCAGCAGATCCAGAGGACGATCATTTTATGACTTTTGTATGTGCCTGCATTTAATGGCTTGTTGAGGAAATCGCAGCGAAAATTATTCAACACTAGCTTTTGCAAATTACATCAAATGAAAAGCGACTGGGCGAATCTACCGCAAGAAATTGTACTGCATATATTGCAGTACTTGTATCAAGAACCTCAAGATAAAAAGCTATTTCTATTTCAATATCGAACGCAATTACAGCAATATCAAAAGCAATTACAATATCTGCAGTTTATCAACAGAAACTGGGGTAGAGCAGCTAGAAGAACTCTCTATGAGGATATTACGTTGGATAGGAGCAAAAAACAATTGGCCGTCTTATTGCAAACATTGGAATCTCCAAAGAACAAGCTGTTATCACAGGCAGTACGCAAGATATCGTTTGGTTGGCAAGCATTCCCTGATGAACCAAATCTACGCGCTTTGATCGAAATCTGCCCCAATTTAACAGAGATTGTCACTTCTCATGATCGCAACAAGCTCAACTACTACTATTCTTTGCTCTCAGAATTATACAAAAAAGGTTATTTGCAGCGTCTTAAAAAGATCACCGCTCCTGGCCCTGCTGATCGCATAGATGGTCAATCTCTTATGACTAAATACGAAGACACGATGCTGTGTTTAGCGGCAACAGCGACAGAATTACAAATCTACAGCAAATCTGAAGTAGTAGGTGGCTCAACAGAGCTTTTTTCTACGGTAGCCAACCATCTAGCAGATTTTGCTTCTCTCAAGAAACTGGACATTCATGTATCTCATGAGATTCCATTTAGCGAAGTCGGCAGCCTGTTTGTAGATAACCAACCCCCTCAACTAAACAACTTCGACCTGGTCTCGAATTCAACGACACCATCAGTGACCTATCCTGCAAACAATGCCATTTGCGAGCTGTCTCAGGTGGAACGAGTAATGCTCCAACTGAACGTTTTGTCAGCCCAAGACCTCTGTTGTATCATGCGCATGTTTCCCAACTCGAAAAAGCTATATATCGAGCCATTTGAGCGGACAACCTACTTTCCACAAGTAAATGACCGCACATCAATCCTTACTTTCAAGCGTTTTTCAAAGTATATATCGCGAATTCCAGAACTTAGCCTCTGGAGCTTAGTGGTGTCCCCTGAGGTGCTATTGAAGTCAGTTGCAAGCTTGGCGGAATTCAACAAATTGGATAATGTACGGATTCATCTCCCTTACGTTGGTGTGGTTGACGAGGTCGATTTGAAGGTCAAAAGATCTATAAAAGAAGAGTATGACTACGATGATCAAGACAAAACTTCCTGCGAGGTGGAGATGTACCTAGACTTTGAGGCTGCTTATCACTTGAGGCTGCTGATGGCTCTTCTGGCGCGTCCAGCAATTGATTATCTCTTTATAGAAGCAGACCGGGAAATGCTCGAATACTCTGAGGCGATAGTGAAATATGGGGCCTGCTTGGATTACATTTTGAGTCACTGCGCTACACTTGAACAGCTATCCCTGAAATGCTTGGAGATAGAGTTTTCTTCAAATGACTTTACCATCAATCCATCTGACAAGCTAGAACTCTCCTACCTAACATTGGAGGACTGTCGAATCAGTTCGGATGCGTACAGTTGCATGTCGCAGCGTATTAGAAAAGTCGATGTCTTTGAACTCTCGGAAAGCGCTTGCAATGCTGAAGATGATGGAGATGATGGAGATGATTCTAAATTTGAAGCTGTCCGAATTGACATGCCCTACACGGCCTTCCGTAAATTCATCTATGCTAACAAATGGCATGACTTTGCTGTCAAGCTTCGCTTACGTACCAAAACTGTTACCTTTGGAGTCTCAAATGAAAAGAAGATTCAAAGACTTGATGCCAGTAGTCCGTATGTTCGCAATTTTGCGTCGAGCGCACGAGACTTTCACACCTTGACTATTTGCTGCGACGACATGGCTACGTTTTCGGTGAAAGGAGGTAGATCTATCAAAGTATAAAAAGATAGTTTGTTCTAGTTAATAAAATGTAGTAGGCCTAACAAGGCTCAAATTTGTATTCAAAGTGTCTTCAGCATTGTATCTGTCGCAAACGTGAGGCCCACAACAGAGAGACTCGTATCTGATTGCTAGGAAATGTATCATCAAACATGTGTTATGCGCTTGGGATGTTCACTTTGCATCAAAAGCAGAAGCTCTTTATTACAACAATTCTTTGAATTATTAACTGTATCTGTAAGCATTCTTCTGCAGATCCCACATCTTGGAGTCATAGGTGCTCGATACATTAAGTAGCAATGGTATATCGCTTGAGTTCAGTCTACAGATGTACGTAAAGTTAGAAGGGATTCATGCTTCAGTAACAATTGCAATTACCCTAATTTTGACGCAAGACTCGCTGGATCATCTAAAGGTGTATCAGACTGTGCTAAAGCCTCCTGCACCTCGCCTTGTAGCATGGTGCTATACAAGTAAACCAACTGCAAACTGTCTTCCATGTAACCAATAATCTATTACAGCTACGTTAATGGGAGCCCTACTGCTGTGCTGGCATTCCTTTACCTCTTCTGAGCAGGATAGATCACCGTTGGTTTCATCGTACTTTTGCTTCATTGTAGTCAGCATTTGGTGAACCAGATTGGACATGGCAATCACCTGCCAGTTGCCAGATGGATTTGATTTTTTGCTCGATGTTGGTATATGAGGAGGTGTATCTGGCAATGAATCAGGGATCCTATGGTTCAATACTCTGCACTTACTATTGAAACACGGGGTTAGGAGTGTGCATTGCCATTCGCTCCAGTTTGCCTACTTACAAGTTGTTTGTATCTATGATCAAGCAAGAAGCTTCAAGCACAGAATCAGAAAGTGTAAATTGTTCCAGTGTACTACGTAAATCAGCATCCAGCACAGAAGTGGGTGGTAATGTGGGTATTCCCATCAAGGCAAAATCAGATTTGTAGGTATCACAATAAGAGGCCATGAGGGAGCGACCATATGATTTGGCATAGAGACGATCGATTCTCGTAGAAGGGTTCGTGGTGGAGGTGGCGGCGCTAGATGAGGTGTTGGACGTACTGGTAGATTTGGAATGGGGTATATCGTCTTCTGCCTGCTGTTGCTGCTGTTGTTGTTGTGTGATATCTGGCTCCATATGAGTAATTGTGGATCTAGAAATCAGAATGTGAGTTGTTTGGCATTTTGTATATATTTTGAGGTTTGTTCTACTTTGGCATAGCAACATGATAACATTCGTTAGGTGACACAAAGGGCGGTGGCAATTCAAGTGACAGAGAGGATGGCGATGATGATGCGACAACAAACGGATCTGGAGACCAAGGCCTTTCTTCTGTATCACTCAACCATTTTGACGAGCTTCTCATCGAGTTGGAGATCGAGTCCATGGAGGACGATGCGGCGTATGTCTCCCGACTGATGCTTAAAGCATTCATTGCCGTTGCAGTTGATACAGGAGATCGTGCGGATGTGTTTCGAGGAATAGCAATGGATTCAACGTCTCCCGTTAAATGCCTCGCAATCTTATCTTCAAACTTGTGTTCGCTGTTGGCATCATCTAATTCTCGGCTGAAAATGGAGTCTGTAGACACTGAGGTTGATAACATATCCTTTTTCACGATAGTTCGACTTTCTGTGTTTTCATAGACTTCGTTACACCGGATGAAATAAGTTAATATGTACAATATCCTGCGCACCACACTTGGCCGTAATCCCACAACGATTGTCCTGGTGATTCTCGACGGTGTGCCCACAAATCCATATAAATCACTGTCGCAGCAACGTGAGTTTTTCATTTCAATCATAGCACAATTTGCAGAATACCTCAATTGAGCCCATAGTGGATCGTAGTTGCCATGGTGACACCCGATATGCTAAAACAATAATGAGTGAATGATACAACCAAATGACCCATTACGAAATGCAACAGCTTACTTGATCTGCTTCAGGGGGAGAGACGGTATGTACCCAAGAGAGATGATGCATCAGGACTCCAGTCAGCAATGTGGATATGAAGTAATTGTGTGCCTTATTATCAAATTGGTGTATTAATCGCATTAATTCCTTTATTAGACTAGCATCGTATTCGGATTTCTTTTGAGGGAACGTTGACATGTTTAGCCAAAGAGGCCCCTAAATGTTTCAATATAAGCACAAAGTTGTATGTTTGCCACAACATACTTGCCTGTATCCGCGGTGTGGTATATAGATCAAAGAAGGCCTTTTTGAACTGACTCGATGCGTCTAGCAAAAAAGCATCGTTCTGAAATGCATTTGGACTGAGGAATATAGTGCTGGATCTCTTTCTAGGCTGCAGCTGAGGCGATGGATGATGCTTAAAGTATTGGTAGAGCTGCTTGAACGCAACTGCTTGTAATTGATGTAGTCTATTTTCAATCAATGCAAAGTGAGAGAATATAAAGTCGTATAGTGTTTCGTTTTTGCCTTCTAGAGTGATGATAATGGCAACTGCAAATTTGACTGATCGCGATGTTTGTCGTACAGGCTAAATAGATAAACAGATTTAGTTATCAGGACAGAGCAAGATTGTAAGCCCTACATTCTCTATAGCAGATATTCTAGTTGTCGGTAAGGGTGTGGGATTGAACAAGCCGTTCTCCATGTTGGTCTGAGCAAATTTGCGCGAGCGCTTGGTCGATACAAAGACGGGTTGATAATACGAATGAGCGTAATGATCATCGTCACTTGATTGCTCGGATGTGTTGTCCTCTCCCAGAGACGAATTTGCCAGAAATGATGCTGTTGATCTATCGCTGTTGATGGACGAAAACGACGCTCTTCGTATGCTGTCAGAGGTATGATGGGATGACGGCGACTGATAGTTGTTGAGGGTAAACAGCTTGGATATCACAATTTGAGGGTTCTTGTCTCGCTTGTAGTAATGCACCTTTGTATTCATGCCTTTGTAAGCCAAGGGAGCTGTGCCAAATATCATCTCTCCAGTAAGATCTAGCTTGCGATGGTTCTACAATGGAATGCGCATTAGTTTCTACGGCAAATGTATGTGTCATTGCCATTCATTACGGGTCGTATGTGTTTCTGCTGATCTGATAAGGAGAGGGATGGCATGGTCCTCATGTAGGAAGGTCTCCAATCGTGCCTCTGATCTTTGAAGGAGCCCAATTCCATGCCGCCACTCCTGCCCGAGGAAGAGGAAGAGGAAGAAGAAGACTGGTACTGTGAGCCATTCCAGGAACGAGCCAACGTACTCGCTGCTTCGCTATTGTTCACATAATAATCCGAATCGTACAGAATCGTCTTATTAGAGTCACCAACATCCTGGCAAAATAAGACTCGAAGATGATCTTGCTTCAATTCAGTGGGCTGCCATCTATTTTAATTAATTTTTATACAAAATCAACATCAAACATCTCAATCGCCCCTTTCCGCCCCCCCCCCCTCTCTCTACTCAATGTCATTCATTTTGTAATTATCAGCTTTTATTTACGGTTGAGTTTCTAGTAGTATTTGGCTATGGCTGTCGTCCGCATCTCTTGAAACAGTCTTGTTTCGAAAGAGTCGTTGCAGCATGTTCCTTGAGTAATGTTGTTTTTGTACAGTGTTGTTATTGGAATGGAAAAAGAAAGAGAGAGAGAGAGAGAGAAAAATCAAAAAAGGAAAAAAAAACAAGAAATATTCAAATCTCAGGCTTCTTGTCAATCACCATTCACCAGTAGTCTTGTTGCATGCAGTTCAGCTGGCTGTCTTGAATCAAGATGCCGGATCACATGATGCGTTGGTAGCAGCAGCAGCAGCAGCAGCAAAGACTGGACCCAGATGAGACATGGTCATTCTTTTTGACCACAAGTGCCACGGTAAAACTAAACCGACATTTGTTTCCAATGTACTACTCGAGATCATCTATACTATAGGTCCATTTCATCGTATGTGCCTACTGAATGATCAACGGTGCAACGGGTTTAAAATGCGGGGGAGCTTAGCATTTGACTTATTTGAAACGAGGAGACGTCTAGACCCTTTTGGATAAATCTTTCATTCCAATGTTTTTTGAATAGTCAGGGAGAGTGCTTTTTTTTTCATTAATGCTGTAAAATCGCATGCTGAAGAATTTAATGTCGATCATGGTCAAGGCACAGACACACACAAAGGGGTTAAATTGTAACAATATGTTTATTATATTTAATGTATTAAATGATGAATAATGATCATGCTATGAGTTTTTTTTATATGAATGATATGAGTTGGGCCAATTGGCAAATGTATGATAGATGATTAGTTTGTATGGTCGATTTAGTTGATGGCATTGATATCATAGACGATGTCGTTGGCTTTAAGGTTGTCGAGGTTGACGACACCTTGGAGGGCATTGTCAAAGTTGAGATCACCAGTACCAATGTGGCCAGCATCAACATCGACAAGAGATCCATCGCTATCATCGCCATTGCCGCCATTGCCGCCATTGCCACCGTTGCTGCCACCGTTGCTTCCACCATTGTTACCACCGTTGCTGCCACCGTTGTTACCACCATGGTTACCGCCATTGTTGCCGCCGTTGTTGCCGCCATGGTTACCACCGTTGTTACCACCGTTGTTACCGCCATTGTGTCCACCGCCAGTACCACTGCAGCCACCATGAGAACCGCATCCATTGTCAATGTCGACGCATCCAGAAGTAGGGTGGCAGCCATCGTTGTCCTCACCGTTATCCAAGTCCTCATTGTCATAACCGTTACCGCCATCGTTCCAGTCCTCATCATCGTTGCCACCTTCGTAGTCATCTTCATCATCGAATTCACCATCGTGTTCATCCTCAAAGTCATCGAGCTCATCAAAGTCATCATGATGACCGAGTTCATGATCACCACCATCATGATCACCAAGACCATTGTCACCGTGACAGGGAGCAGCAGAGGTAACAATGACCAATAAAGCGAGAGTAGCAATGCAAAGTTGAGTAAGACGAGCCATGTTAAGAAAGTGAGTTAGTTCTAATGTATTATTGAGAAGTAGTGAATAATGAAAAAAATTGAAGTCGAATGGATCTGGTTTATATATGTTTTTCAAACTGAATAAAGTGAGAGCCATTTGATACCATTGTGCCTCTACCCCTCCTTTCATTACACATTCATTTGCGATATCCGCAATTAACCCTTTGAAAATGTGGAATTCCAGGCCTTGATCGTTTTGTGCTTGCTGAAATGACGGATCGCCCATATTTACCTTCTTTAAAGGGATGAATCGTGCATGAATCTCGTCTCAAAAAGGAGATTCAAAAATCCAGATTGTGGTGGTGCTGGATGCGCTTATACATTTGCTATAGCACACTCATGTCAGCTCCAATGTGCGGCATGAGGCAGAGTAAAAGGCAGCCCACGTCTGGACATGTACTAATCATGGAGACCAAGACACACGCCTGGTCCACCTCAACGTGCGTTATCCATTGCTTAAAATGTACATAAATTAAAAGAGTTCATTAAAAAATGTATCGTATCCACTCATTCAGCGTACGAAATCCACGGCAAACGCACCTCCGTTGATACATCTATCCATTAATATACAAATTGTATTTGTCGTTTTTAGAGCAGAAAGAGCTGCGCCCCCGCCCCCCTTCTTTCCTCGCCCTCTATTATACCTCCTCCTTTAGTTACAATCGAGAAACATAGACCCTTTATTACAATTACAATTTGTACTCGGAGCAAGACTCTTTTCTCAAGTTTGCGGCAGCGGCATGATCAATGAACCAGTACACTTTACCAACAGGCTTGACGCGTTGACAGGGCAAGTCCTTCTCGGGCTGCTCAATGATTTGCTGAACCATGTCCTTCTTACCATCGCCAGCAGTAACGAATACAACCAATTGAGAGTTGTTGACGACGGGATAAGTCAGTGTGATACGCTCTGGAGGAGGCTTGGGCGAGTCAGTGATAGGTGCAACCCAACGCGTGTGTTCATTCAACAAGGGATGACCAGGGAACAAGGAGCAGCAATGGCCATCTGGGCCCATTCCCAGCAGGAGCAAATCAAAGCGAGGCAATTCGTTCTTGAAGAACTTCTTGAGCTGCTGCTCGTATTCAGTAGCCGCGTTTTCAGCGTCTTTAGCAACGGCATATGCTTGATTGATGGGATAAATGTTTTCTTGAGGAATTTGAGGGATGTGATCCAGGAGAGATTTCTTTACCTCCAAATAGTTGGAGTCGGGATCGTCGTGAGAGACGCAGCGTTCGTCAGCCCAAAAGATGTGCCACTTGTCAAATTCGACATTCTTGTTGTAGGCTAATTCCTTGGACAGAATCTTGGGCAGAGATCCTCCAGAAATGGCAATGGAAAGATGGCCGTGTTGAGCAATGGCGTCGCGTGAAACCTTCTCGACAAAGCTGTTGAGGCCGCTGGACAGAGCGTCTCCGTTTTCGAATGAATAGACAATGGGCATTTTTATATGTATTTGATACGGGGAAAAAGAAGCGAGATGAGATGATAACATGTTCATTTTTATTTGATAAAAATTTATATAATTCGACGTCAGTTTCCGGTGTGGGGTGGTTGACTGGCTGTGGTGTTTGGTTTAGCCATGTTGTATCGAGTAGTATAAAGTGTGGTTTTTGCAGTGTGCGTGTGGTGGCAATTGTGTGTGTGTGCGTGTGTGTTATTCTTTTACATGGATTGGATGTGACATATATTTTATACAGACTCCATTTTGATATCTCCTGCAGAATCTCGGCTTCTGGAACGACGTCTGTCAGCAGGACTGACAGAGCGGCGACGTTGTGTGGGGCTGGAAGATCTACCACGGCTGTCTGAGCGACGACGATGACGGCTGGGAGAACGAGAGCGGCTAGGCGAACGACGGCGAGGGCTGGGCGAGCGGCGACGAGGGCTAGGAGATCTTCTGGGACTACGAGAACGTCTTTCGCTGCGACCACGTCTGGGAGGACTACGAGAGCGTCTAGGAGAACGAGAACGAGAGCGAGAGCGAGAGCGGGGAGAACGAGATCTACGTCTTCTTGAAGAGGATGCATTGCCACCAGCATTTTCGGCCTTCTCACTACGATGCATAACTGTATTAGACATGTCCCCCATTTCTATTCATTATTGTATACTTACGGGCAATCACGAGCTCTGTGGCCAGTCTGACCACATTCACTACACAAACACACACATTAATTCATGCAAACCCAAAAGTACTGGTATATCTCCACTTACAAACAGCAACCCTTTTGGAATCGCATGGCACGTTCACCACTATAAAAATGAAATCTGTAAACCTACATGTTCTGGATAACAACCATGCAAAAAAAATACTGTACCTTCCTTTGGGCAAAGAACTAGACAAAGTGATTCAAATAATTGATCAGCTATGGCAATTCATCTAGCGGCATGATGACTATACACTTACCATTCATTGGCACTGCAAGACATTGGAAATGAGAATAGTCGCTTGGATTAATATACTTTGATGCATGCTTTCATGATTCAGCTACTTACATGTGACCTATTGAGTGCCATTAGCCACGTTGAATCACACTCTGTTATATAGCAACTTACCAAATTCACCACAGTTGTAACATCTGTCGCCACCGTCGTTGTTATCGAATCTTCTGCCTCTATCTCTATCGAAATCACGGTCGCGGTTGTCACGGCTATAACGATCACCACGATCACGACGGCTATCACGATCACGATCACCTCTGTCACTTCTGTCATTTCTGTCACCTCTGTCGCGAGCACGATTGGCAACTTGAACGATCAATCTTTCGCCTTCCAATTCGTAACCATTGAGCTCTTTGGAGGCGTCTTCAGCGTCTAATTAAGCAATGTCCTAACGTAATTAGTCTCTACTGAAATAGCCTGCGTACGCCATCTGCTTGCAAGTACCTCTGACATTCTACACATTGACAAGCACACAGTAATGAGTATGCTTTCCCTCTACACTACCAGCAAAACTTACATCAAATTCAACAAAAGCATAGAAATCCTAACACGGAAAGATTGATCAACACCTGACATGTCGTAGATACAGGACGCACTGCTAAATACGTACTCTAAGGACCAAGTCTCTGATTCTACCATATCTGCTAAAGAGATCTCTCAATTCCTGCTCGCGCACATAGCGACTGACTTTGCCTACAAGAAGCCATGCCATGATCAGAGACAGTGGGAGACGATCATATACAGTACTTACCGACGTAAAGTCTGCAGGGGTTGGGTCTTGCTCTGTCGTCACTTCTATCACCTCCTCTATCTCCTCTATCACCTCTATCACGATCTCTGTCTCCGAAATAGGACATTATGGGAAACAACAAAAATGAAAGGGGTCTTGTTCTTTCTTGATTATTGAGAAAGAAGAAAAGAAAAAAAAAAAAACTTTACAATGTGTAGCTGCCATTATTTCTAATGGGCATTGAGAGCCAGCAAACTTTTCATGATTTTGCCCAGTTGAATCCTTTCATTGCCTGTGGTAAAATGACGTTGAAAGGGGATCTCAGTGACTGTCTGAGCTAGTTAACATGATGTGCCTTGAATCATATCAATGCTCTATAGAAGAGAAGCGAATGCATAAATGGCTTTGAGATGAATATGAATCCATTCGCCATCATACCTTTGTTAGCTGGTTCAACTGTTATGAAAATAAACTAGCCTATCAAGAAGCACTGCTTCAATGAATGATCTCTACCATTTCAGGTACATTTCGCTTGATTTGGCTTGAAATTAGATGCTGGTATGTATTTGGTAGATGTCAAGTAGGATTAAACTGCGGTAGTAGTCCAAGTCATCATAATTTATCTATCGATGACGAGGATTACAGAGCTTTATGATGAGATCAAGTAGATTGATGTGGCAAAAAAGCATCAAGTATTTATAGCAGTGTTTTCCAAAAGCAAATCCCTTTAGTTTCTTGAATGTTTGCAAAATGTCATGTAGTTAAGCAGTAAACTGTCTACTTTTGAGAATCTAGCTTTTCTACAATGCTCAACATATTTATCAATGTATAAAATTCGTTCAAAAGCGTACGGAATACTTGCATTACCTCTCACTTGTCAAAAGCAAGCAAATCAATGCCAAAATCAGATGCATTTGAGCTGTGTTTTCTCGTGTTAGAGGCCGTTTTAGCATGCCGGAATAGCGCAAAACGATTGCTTTTGTATAGCAGCTACTTACTGATAAATATACCTTCGCTCAACTTTTTTGGGACCAGGAAAACATCTCGCAAAAGCATGAGTAACCCCCCATGAAAATCATCGAAAATCAAACGATCGCACTTTTTACCTCAAAAAAGAAGACTTCTACTATGGCATATATTAATTCAAAATGATTATATCGATTCAATGCAACTCTTGAAAGCTTGTTTGTGAGACCTTTGTATGTAAAATCTCGACATATTCGTCAAAAACCTCATTTCATATTTTCAAGCATTACTCAATAAACTAGATTAAAGTATAGTTTATAATTGATACCATCAGATGCGCCTTGAAATGTACTTTAATAAATCATTAGAAACTATAAGAAAATCATTGCGACTTACATAATCAAAATTTCCAAAATAGATGAATGGATTTGATTTTGACCAATCTGGAGACACGATAGTCTGATTTGATTTTAATAAAGCTTATTTCATAAATTTGATGCAAATCTTGAATATGATGCGTAATGCTCTTGGGTGATGAATCCAAATCCCTCCCCAAACCCTCTTCCCTAGCCTTCGGGCTTAAACTTGCAATATAAATGAAAAATCCAAAATAGAGAAATATTTCTGGAGTTATTATACATAAAAGACTGATATTTCACATGCACAGTGTTGCTCATTTACTGCGGCATGTTGTCTATTAATTGAAAAAGCCTCTTTGTCTTGTTTTCCATATCAACTACTACAAACATCTTATCAATAAAGTACCCTATCATCTCGAATAAACCTACAAAGGGATTCATTCTATGCATCATATCTTGTAACAGTCGCATAATAGCTCCAGAATGCGTATCAGGATTGACAGCGACATTTACCCAATTTTGCAAATTGTTAGCTGGATTACAGATGCGAACCTTGGTTGCTGAATGTTGTTGTTGGAATTAGGAATTGGGTGAGGGCTAATGAGGTGATGAACACTCCTATGGATGCAAAATGCATAAGCACCATGTTCCTCATTGGCATATTCCCTGTCCAGATCGGTGCTTATGGAGGTGATGCTCAATGTTGAATTGTAGGTCCTGATATTCGTCTTGAACTGCTTCGCAATCGCATCATTCTTGATCAGCGAATTTCTCGCCTCTGCTGTTATGTGGCTCAAAGGAGCAAGCATAGTTTGACCATTTGCACAGCACATCTGAAACTGAGGCAATATCATACTCGGTCCAAGCTTCTTGTGTGTTCCTTTTGTGCGCATAATGCACTGTTTCGTTAGATGATAAACTACAGACCATCAGACCAAATGTTTATAAGCGCAATGTTCAGTGAGCAGCCCTCAAATGTATTTACCACTGTAAAATCAAGACTTTAAATCGTCTATATCTCGCCAACGAGGCGCGATCTCGGCCTCAAAACAGGCGCGATCGTGTTCTACGACCTGACATTAGCTTATGGATCACTTTTTAGCAATTTTTAGGGGATCGAGTTGATGATTGATTTCTGCCTTGTACTAGCAAGGGAAAAATTGATGATTTTGAATGATGAGGATTTTCACCTCGAAAACGACGTTTTCTACTAAGGTGTTCCTATGCTCAAAACAATCGCAGAAACGCATTGGAGTATGCAAAAGTGTCTTACGACCGATTTAGTATAGTGTTTGTAGACATTTCCCCCGAAAACGTGTTTTGCATTTTTCGACAGTAACTCACCACAAAATAAAGGGATCGCTTCGAAACTAACACCATTGGATTTTTCGTTTAATTTTGCATAAACAGGTCTAGAGAAATACCTGCTGTTCAAGTAGAAGAATCTTGTGTAATTGCCCCTGAAAGGTTTTTGGATGTCCAGATCCTGATCTGAAGGACCAGTGGAGCCTTTGAAATTCAATCCCAGATAGGCTGTGTTTTTGCCCTGACAACCACTTTTTATGACATTGTAGACGTCTAATTGACTTTGCTATGCTCAAACTCTGCCAACGTTACCCTGTAGGTTCCAATTTCATGCTGCTGCAGTTTGAAATATGATATTTCAGTATGCATGTCAAGGGTCTTTCCTTGTTATTGGGCAACTTTTTTGGGTTCAGATGATAGCTTTGGTAAGATGTTCTGCTGCTATATGGCTCTCTGAGCCGCATCAAAACGCATTAGCCATATCTGATGAACAATGAAAAAGGCTGCTTCCCTTGAAGTCTAATCATTATGAGCTACACTTACTTATTTACGACCTTATTCAAGAAGCGTACATTCAGTTGATCACAATCTCTACTAGCACAATGTTTGTCCATTGATATCTGAGGAATATACCAAAATACACATATACTTGAGCTTGCACATTGTTTGCAAGCGCATTGAACCCCCCTACAAAGGGCTACCCACATCTCGCTCTATACCACATGAACACGTTTTTTGTGTTCTTTCATTAAAAACAAAGTGTAGTTTACAAGCATTTATTATAGACATCTTAATGGTTCATGTGGCCTTGCAAATATGATCTTATACTACTCTTATGACGTCAATGACATGTACAGCATTCAATCCAACGGATCAGATGTATAACTTGGACATTGCTAATTTATACTAATGTTTGCTCCATCCTATGCCATCACATTGCCTCTTAAAAAATCGTATGATTTTCCGAGGTAAAAAAGACGCACAATGGCAATTTTTTTTGATTTTGACAATGTGTGTAATCCATGTTGCACCACCTTGATTTCAACTTCCCCGCACACACACACACATTCACACACCCGATCTTCTTAAAGCAAGGCCTATAATACTTTTTTTTTTTTTTTTGCTTATAAACATCTTTTCCATCACTCATACTATATAAAATGATGCAACGGTATTTCAAGCTGACCAAACTTGCCAGCCCATCTCCTGCTGCCAACGTGTCCATCAGAGCAGCAGCAGCACTCTTCTCGACATCTATACCACGATTGCACAAACCAAATGCCAAAAAACGCCTGGAAGGCACTGGTGCTGTCCCTCAACGAGCCGGTCTCGCCAACGACAAGCAAGTATTTCTAGACTGGAACAACCGCAAAACCAGTGTATACAACCACTTTTGGTTGAGAGACCACTGTCGCTGTGAGCAATGCTACCATCCCGTCACTCGTCAACGTCTGGTCGATACCTTTTCTATTCCTCGTGATATTCAACCCACGGCTGTTGACAGCACAGAAGAGGGGCTGTCTGTGATTTGGCCAGATGGCCATCAATCCAAGTATGCTTGGGATTGGTTGCATACACACTCTTACAGCCCTATTCTGCGTACGTCAGAACCCCTGGCCACCAAGAAGCCCAAATTGTGGGACGCTCAACTCGAACTCACACCCGTGGATCATGAAGCTGTCATGAACACGGACGAGGGATTGAAGCAATGGCTGGACCAACTCGAAACCTATGGTATTTCCTTTGTGGAGGGCGTGCCTACCACAGTCGAAGCTACTGAGAAACTGGCTCGTCGTTTGTGCTTTTTGCGCGAGACGCATTACTCGCAAGGCATTTGGTCATTCACTGCTGATTTAGCGCATGCTGACACTGCCTACACGCAGTTGGCACTGGGCGCTCATACAGACAACACGTATTTCACGGAACCCGCAGGCCTGCAAATGTTCCACAAGTTGGAATTCAAAGGCAAAGGTGGTGATTCATTGTTCGTAGATGGTTTCTCTGTTGCCAAGCAGCTAAAGGCACAATCGCCCAACGCTTATCGTACATTGTCCAATACACTGATTCCCACGCACTCGGCAGGCGATGAGAATGTCCTGATCGTTCCCACACCACGCGCTAATCCCATCTTGAACCACGGACCTGACGGCGAGCTCTACCAAGTTCGCTACAACAACGATGATCGCTCCACTCTGGACCACCTGAGCTCTACGCAATTGGAAGAGTTTTACGATGCCTTGTTCTTGTGGAGTGATTTATTGAAATCCAAAAAGAACGAATTGTGGGATCCTTTGGCTCCTGGTCGTGTCGTTACTTTTGATAACTGGCGTGTGTTGCACGGTCGCAGTGCTTTCACAGGCCATCGACGTATCTGTGGTGCTTATTTCCCTTGGGATGACTACAAGAGCAGAGCAAGAACTGTTAGAATGACGCCTCAAGACAAGGATCGTCTTTTGTAATCTAATTTCAATAAATTATTACTATCGTAATGAACAGTTTATGTATTTAAGGGGCGGGGGGGGGGGAAGCCACTCGTTGAAGCTTTCTAAAAATACGTTGTCTATGGTGAATGTCAATTTCATTATCAAGGACATATTAAAGCGTTATTCATTATAAGAGACTTGTGGAATATAAATACGGCTGCAATTTGGTAGTCTATTTTCTGACAAGCATTACTCAAGCCCTTTTAAACCCGCCAAATGAAGACAATCGCCATTTTACTCATTCTCATGCAAATAATGCTCCTTGTGCAGCAAACAAACGCTTATTGTATCTACAACAAAACAAGCAAACGGTATCTAGACTTGCGCCAGACTCCCTACCACACAAAGGCACCACTTTTAAGGTTAGTAGTATGGAGCGTTTGTTGGTGTATATAGATTCAAGATTTGCTCAAGCAGTAAAATATTAGTTTGTTTCAAAAGCATGTAGCTCCAGGCTCTCGTGAATGTTGCCCCTATACTTCATCTGATTGTTCCATGTCAGGGACAAAGGACGACGTAGTTGTAATGACAGTAAGTTGCATGCTCTTGATGTTAAATAGTTGACAATGCTCAACACGTATATACACACAGATTCAGGCCCTTAAATTCTTTCGTTATGCTATCTCTCTTCCAGCAGGCGGTTGGGTAGATGTCATGGATTCAGCGGATGACCAAGGGGGTGATATATTAGATTTCAAAGTATTTAGCTCTGATGGATCTCCATATGAGTTTGAACGGTTAGCTTCTTAGATGAAGATAGACAGTGTAAAATAGACATGATAGAATCCATGCCAAACAATGTATCCATAGCACATACGAATAAATAGACTAGTTAAGAGTTCAGTACCAGATGCTTTTCCTTGTTGTAATCAGCAATGATGTGCGCTTTATACAACAGATCAAACTAAGCGGTAGTTGAACTAGGTGTCAAATGTCAAATTCAGGGGCACTGTTGTATGATGTGTCAATGAGAATGGTGTACTCTATCTCATCATTTAGTTGTGATGTTTATTAAGCTACATGTCTTGGAGTGTCTTGAGGTGCATTAGACTTTGAACCAGTCATCTCAAAGTGATAGCAACAAAAAAGACATGTCATGTCAAATCAGCTTGCTGGCATCCTACACATCTGACATGCTACATCCCCAACATCACATACTTGAATCAACAGCCAAACACCAAACAATCCTCTTTAAACCTGAATCGTATGACTTGTTCATGCGATTCAGGTTTGACAAAGCACATTTTGGAAACCAAAAAAACGCGGCAAAACACGAACATCAACTGAATCGAACGTCACTGGGGGGGGGGGGAAAGACACACATATAAAAAAAAATGCCTATTTCAGGAAATACCAAGCAAAAAAGAGAAATTTTTTAAACGTTTCTTCTTCTTTCTTGACAATTATGAGTAGCACCAACAATGCTTCCCAACTGCAAGACGTATTAAACTTGTTGGAAGAAAAGCAACAGAACCCGGGCAATGCAGATGTAGAGACACAGTTTTTCAACAAGGCGCTGGAATACCTGTTGACGAGCACTGTCAATCACTGGTGGTGCACCAACGCTACACTGCCTATCGCTCGTGAATCGTTGTGGCTGTTCTCTCTACCCGACCACGATCCCATTGCCAAATACAAAAAGAAGCTCAATGCACAACTGAGCTCTTGTACCTACTGTGTTCAGGCCTATCAGAATTCAAAGCAATCCGTAAAAGCAAGGTAAACTGCGCAAGAGACAAAAGCATACAGTAGAAAGGAGAGCTATCACAGCTAATAACACCATTCAGATACGACACGATCTTTCCTGCAGAAACAGTACAAGATTTCTTTGAGGGCATAGAAACCTTTGACGTCAATCGAGTCAAATCGACATTCAAATCAGCACAGGAGGGCGGCGGCGGCACCTTCACCATGACCAACCAAGTGATATGCTCCATCCTAGAAATCATCTATGCGCCTCACCTCTTGAAAGATACGAAATGCGACGAACTGCTAGGCAAAGTATTCGACTTGATCCAGCAGACCAAATCATTCCCCACATTCGGCACAGACACTGCCATTTACATTTTTCGCATGTCGTTTTATCACCATCGCATTGTTCGATTTTGGGCTCGAAAATTGCTGGAAAAGCTGATTACAATGGATCATTACACGCTGTCAGAAAGTGATTTTGTCCAAGTCAAGCCATTGATTGTAGCCATGCTTACCGTGTTCAACAAGGAAGAGGAGGATGCAGAGATGGCCAGCCAATGTCCGTTTGACATGACCAAGGACCTGGGAGAGTATTGGAAGTCGTTTCGACTGGCCATCGGTATGGCATCGTGCGACATGCTGCTCGACTGCCTGCAAGCGTCTCGCGTGTCCATGTCCAACCTGATCCAACAGCAGCTCTCCAGCAGTGCAGCATGGCTTGCAGAGATACTCAAGACAATGACCGCCATGCTGCTCAAGATGCAGACGAAGTTCTGGGGCAACATCAGCAAGAACAGCACGGTATACTACGACATTGTCAAGCAGATTTGCGAGCACCCCGTCTTTCAGGGCGCCATGCAGATTGCGAGGGAAGGAAATACGGGCAAAATTCTGCAGCGTGATGGCAGTCGGTACCCCGATGACAAGCTGATGGCCAAGATCAAGAGCATGCTCGAGTGGCTGTACCCCTACTGGTCATCGCTGCGACACACCAGCGTGGAAAAGGACATTACGCAAAAGATTCTGGATACAACGTTTGGCTACTTTCAGATGGACACGTGGGGTGTGATGAGTAGAGCCTACTGCGCAGAACTGGGTCTGCAGATCATTGACCAGTGCTTGGCAGACGACTCGGTGCCTGTGGATAAGATTGTGGAATACGTGGAAAAGATCATGGGGTTTGCAAAGACAGATGCGACCTCCTTGCCAGTGCTGGTGCAGCGCATGCCCGTGGTGGCCAGAAACATCCTGTCGGATCTGGTGGACAGAGACTCGAGCTGCTTGAACAAGGCGTTTCAGACCATCTTTCAGACGGACGATCTCACCAGCGACTTGGACGACCAAGACATTGTAGTAGACACCACCACACCCAAAAAATCGCCCTATGGACCCATCTGGACATCTGTCAAGTCGTGCTACAACCAAAATGTGGCCAAGTATCCCTGGCTGGTGGCACTGCTGTTCAAGGCCTACGCCAACATTGCTTCGTCGGATGTACCCTCCCTTGCCCAAGACGCTCAAGACAGAAACGAGCCGCTCTCTGCCGACTGCAAAAAGGTCCTGGCTCGGTTTGCTGATTACCGAGCCGTAGTGGCCAAGACGCTCAAGGCGATTGGCACGACGGCCGACTGGGCCACACGCAAGGAGCTGCTGACAGACAAGGACATGATCCAGCCCGTGCTTCACTTGCTATGCTCGCCGTACGTGGAGATCAAGCAAGACGCTGCTCGCTTCATTCAGCAGTACCCTCGCGACATGAGCGACGCAGATTTGTTTCACGACTTTTTCTACATGTGTCAACCCCTCAAGGTGCTGGAAGCCTTTAATGCGATACTGCGTGAATTCACTGCACTGACAAGCAGCCCCACGCTCAACGTGTTCAAGTCGGTGCCCTCGCTTGCCGCCTTCTTTTCGATCCAGGTGAATCTGATGACCAGCGAGCCCAGCGGCTACTTGATGACACTGATTGAAATGGGCCCTGACAAGGCCACGGACGAAGACGGCCTTGTAGGGGAGTTCTGGGACGTGTGTTGGCGCACCATCAGCATCATCCTGGACAAGGGTCTGCAGTGGGCCTCTCAGTACAAGCCGTCTGCTGTCGTTAATTTGATTGTGCCTATTCTCGACACAGCCTCGCAAATGATGCACTCCAAGAAGCTGTTTGAACGCGCCATTGCTGTCACACAGCAGCAGGAGCAAGCGGCTGTCACCTACGACCACATCAACACCATGACAGACTCCCTCTCGCACTGGATCTACGTGACACGTCAAGACATGATTTCTCGTCTTATACCACTTACAAATACCATTCTCAACACACTCAAAAAGGCAGAGGTCAAGATTTCTGTAGAGGCTTACGACCGCTTCATGACAGCTGCCACAGGCGTGAATTCCAGTAAACTGACGGACGGTGAACGAGAGAGTCTCTTTATGGCATTGAGTGCACACGAACCCACCAATTTCATCTTTTTGAACGATGACAGTGATGACGAAGATGTGGAATGGCAAGCAGTGAATCCCTCCAGCAGTCAGACAGCCATGACAAGCAGCGTCTCTGCGCCTAGCGTTATTCCCTCTCAGCAGCAGCAGCAGCAGCAGCAGCAGCAGCCAGCAACAACAACAACTAGAAAGCGTCAAATCACCTTGGACCAAAGCTTCTCCAATGTAGCCATCACAAGCCCAACACGTCCCACCACCACAGCAAAAGCGACTACACCTAAAATCACAAGCTTCTTTCCTACCACCACAGCCTCTGCCACAGCTGCAGATCCACACGAGATTTCTGATGACGAGATTGAAGAAGAATTTGCAGACATTGATTACTCTCAAATGCCAGATGAATGGTTTGATGTTGATGCAGCAGCAGCAGCAGCAGCAGTAACGAATAGTGTGCAGCAGCAGCAGCAGCAGCAGAAACAAGGCAAACCCACTCATTTTGGTCAAGATGCCATGCAGGTTGATGATCCCCCTTTACAACAGCAACAACAGAGGTCCAGTCTCAGTGCAAGTAGCAGTGCTCCCATTATCCACAAGCTTGGCTCCGACGTCAAACCCAAACACACACGATTCTACCCTGCCGAGAGCAAGCAACCTACCTTTGCTGTCACCTCCAAGGGCCGTAAACTGCGTCCACCTACCATGGGATTCACATCCAAACTCAAGAACCTGCGAGAAGAGTTCCGTGCTGAACGTCGCTTGATTGCAACGGCTAAATCGCCTTCTGCTGCTGGTATCGTTCGTCAGCGCTACGGTGGATCTCAGGACAACTCGTCAGATTCATCGTCGTCGTCGTCGTCAGATGAGGATGATGGAGACGCTGATGATGCTGGTTTGCTTGGACTGATCAGTGACATGGATGGTACCACCACCACCACTACGACAACGCCTGAATTCAAGGCAGCCAATGTGCAGGCAGAGAGTGCCAGTGTCAAGGCACTGTTTGACGCCAAACCCAAGCGCACGATCAAGCTGATTGAAACGCCCATCACCAACGAGTTTCTCAACAGAAAACGCAACGCACGCATGCTGGAGCAGAAACGACGCCAAAAGATTGCACCCAACATTGACCGTCTGTTCAAGACGCTGCTTTCGTGGGACGTGACAGAGACCCGCGAGATCCCTCCTTACGCCAACGCGTCCATGTACGATGCTGTGCCGTCTACGTTCCAGACATTTGACGAGTACCGCGCTGTGTTTGAGCCGTTGCTGATGCTGGAAACCTGGAGCCAGCTGCTGCGTGCCAAGGAGCAACTGACGCAAAACGATGTCCTGGACCGCTGTATCGTAGAAGGCCGCTGCCACACCAACGATTTTGTGGATGTGACCTTTGCGCTGCCCATGAGTGTCATCACCAACAACCTGTCTGCAGACGACCTGATTTGCGTGGCAAACCACTTTGGCCACCAGTTCTTTGACCAGATTTCCTCGTTCAGTACGTCCTCGCACGACTCTGCTGCATGGAGGGGAAAGGCCTTTTTGGGTAAAGTCATGAACATTAATCAAAAGAAGAATATGGGTGAAGTCGTCGTGCGCTGTTATTTTGCTGGAGATCGTATCAGCATCTTGAATTCCATCTCGCCAAAGACCAGCTGGAACATTCTCAAGATCATGAGGTTTGTGTGGCTGTATGATGCGTTGCGTTATTATTATTTTTTCTAACAAAGCTTTCATAGTCTGACTACCACTGTGCGTGAATACGCTGCCCTGGAGGGGTTGGATTACTACGATTTGGCGCAGGACATTATCAAGCCCAAGGCGATACTCATGCCAAAGCTCAGCACTTCAATGATTCAAAATTGCTGCAACCGCTACGACGTGAATGAACCTCAGGCGGTTGCTATTCTGTCTGCCATGCAAAAAAAGAAGGGATTTTCATTGATTCAGGGGTAAGTTGGCATGAGGAAGGGTCCATATCACACCACTAACACACGCCACACCCTAGTCCTCCTGGTACGGGTAAAACCAAGACAATTCTAGCATTGATCGTGTCTCTGTTGGACCAGCGCAGACGAGCTACTTCTGAAGACGCGTCTGCCCCAGGCAAACTTCTCGTGTGTGCTCCCAGTAACGCCGCCGTGGATGAAATCGCCAAACGTCTCAAGGAAGGTGTCATGACTTCTGACGGCCTCACCAGCCCCAACATTGTTCGCATCGGTGTAGCAGATTCTGTTAATGCCAGTGTCAAGGACCGCATTTTGGACAAGCTGATTGAAGCAGAGATGGATGCCTCTAGCGGTAAAGACGGTGCGCCAGGCGGTAAATGGGGAGCCAAGCTGGACACGCTGCACCAAGACATTCGAAACATTCAGATCAGCTTGGACGATGTGGACAGAGAAATCACACAGGCGGGCAGTGACATGGTGCAAATGTCCATCTTGCGTGACAAGAGAAAGACGTTGGCTCAGAAACTGACCAAGAGCAGGATTCTGCTCAAGGACACTTACCAGGACCAAAAGAACTATGGCAAAGAAATGGAGATTTCCCGTGTGCGTGCGCGTCAAAAGGTGTTTGCCAATGCGGATGTTGTCTGCGCTACGCTCAGTGGCAGTGGCCACGACATGCTTACTCAGATGGGCGTCTCTTTTGAAACTGTGATTGTGGATGAGGCTGCTCAGTCGATTGAAATCAGTTCGTTGATTCCTCTCAAGTTTGATACACAGCGTTGTATTCTCGTGGGTGGTGAGTAAACTTTGCTGCTGCTGCTGCTGCTGCTGCTGCTGCTGGTTGGAGTTGAGTTGGAGTCTAACTTTTTTTGTTTTTGCCTGTAGATCCAAATCAATTGCCTCCTACTGTCATGTCAACGTTGGCTACCAAGCACAATTACCAGCAAAGTTTGTTTATGCGGTTGGAGAAAAACATGGCTTCAGAGATCAACCTATTGAGGTGAGTAGTAGCAGTAGTAGTAATGGGGCTTATTTGCACGCCCACTAACAGCACTGTTGTTGTTGTTGTTGTAGTATCCAATACCGTATGCATCCCCATATCAGCAGTTTCCCCAGCAAAATGTTTTACCGTTCGCAACTCAAGGATGGCCCCAACATGGACAAAGCGTCTTCTGCCGTTTGGCATGCCTTGCCTCAGTTCCCTCCTTATCGATTCTTCAACATCATGGACGGTCAGGAAAAGCTGGGCAGAGGTAAATCCATTTTCAATGTAGCAGAAGCAGACGCTGCTGTTGCCTTGGTCGATATGCTTTGTGCAAAACTCCCTACCGTCAAGTTTGCGTCCAAAATTGGTGTCATTACGCCTTACAAGCAGCAAGTGGGTCAGCTCAAGTCTCGCTTTCAAAAGAGGTTTGGCAACAGCATTCTGGATGTCATTGATTTCAATACGGTGGATGGTTTCCAAGGTCAAGAAAAGGAGATTATCATCTTTTCTTGTGTCAGAGCTGGATATGGTAATGTGCTTGGTTCGTGTAGAGAGAAAAAAAAAAGATGCATTAACGTGTGTGTTGCTTTAGGTCGTGGTATTGGTTTCTTGGCTGATATGCGTCGTATGAATGTAGGCTTGACGCGTGCCAAATGCTCGCTGTTTGTGCTGGGCAATGCGCACTCGTTGAACAGCAGTGAATATTGGGGTGATTTGGTCTATGATGCTCAGAAACGTAATCTCATTACAGATGTAAGTGTGTGTTTGTTCAAGGAGTATGCTTTTTACCAACAGACGTTTTCTTACTAGTGTGAATACCCTTATTTCAACCACAAAATCAATGAAATGTCTATACCACACAATATATTCGAGAGACCAGTTTCCATTGCTAAATCCAAAACTATTCAGTACAAGAAGGGTCCTGTCAGGATATCTGCACCCACCAGCCGCAACAATTCAAGATCACCTTCTTCTGCTTCGTCTTCTGATAATGATGATGATGAAGGTTCAACCAATGCAAGAACCGGTGATAAGCGTAAAAGTACCACCACCACCAGCAGCAGCAGTAGCAGTAGAAAGAGACGTGTGGATGAGGATGTTGAAATGCGTGATATCAAACAAGAGGAAGAAGACGTCAAGATGAGCCCTTCTTCGTTTTTGGAAAAAGTGCGTCAGGACAAGAAGAGAGTCAGTGCTACCAACAAGAGTCGTTCTGCTGCTGCTGTCTCCTTTTCTGCGCCAACAAATTCGACTTCATCAGAACGTACAAAGGTGAGCATATCGGATTACCGTGCTTCAAGGGGATTGCCACCTGCTGCTACTGCTGCCTCGAATAGAGGAGCTCCATCATCACTACCACCGCAACGACAACCTAGTACGGGTGCCAACAGTAGCTTGTTTATCAACAGAAGAAAACCAGTAGCTGCAGTAAGTCATGAATCATTCTAAACAAATCATGTATTGACCCATGTTGCTTATTAGCGACCAAGACACACACACACGTTTCCAGAAGGTATCAGTGCTAAAGAACACGCCATCATGGAGGTAATATAAAGGCTTTTTTTTTCTTTTTTCAGTAAGGATATATAGATGACTGATGGCATGTCTACATGTAGCATACTGCAGCCAAGGATCGCATGCGAAACTTTAGAGAGGAAGAAAGACGTCGTGATAGTAGCAGAGATCATAATACATCAAAATCCCACATTCGTTACATAGATGATATAGTAGACGATGCTCAAAACAAGTATAGAAGACATCGATAAGTAACAACCATGTCCATATCCCTCGCATCCACCATGTACATATAGAGATTGTAGTAGTAATAAAATATTTTTTTATTCATCAATAATCACCCTTGTTTTTTCATCCTCTTCTTGTTGTGCAGTAGCAGTAGCAGTAGCAGCAGCAGCAGCAGTGTAGTACTGATGAGAAGACACGGGTTTACCACCGACCTTGATCCTGTAAATGTCTGTAAAGTCAGGGTTACCCCAGTTGGATAAAAAGTGAATCACCACAATTCGAAAGGACCTGTCTGTTTCCAAGAGAAACTTTTGTGCTCTCTGTTCAGAGTGAATATCATATTTGAACTGTCCAAGAAAGAGGGGTTCATCTGGCAAATCTGGCGAGTCTGTAGGCAAACCAAATACTTGAAATTCCTGAGGCGCATGATTGATATCATCCAGTAACACACTTGCTGGCGGATGCTCTATCGTCACACTTGTCATGTAGATTTCTTCACTCAAAAAGATGCCCACTGTACCATTGGAGCTGTTCATGGACCAGCATTCGCCTACTTGCATCTTGGGTTGAAGCACTGCCAATGGTTTTGTGGTTTTGGAATAGAATCCAAGGGCTCTACGTAAAAGTAGCTTGGATGTGGGTGGGGGTCGATAGGTCTTGCTGGTTCTCGATGGAATGATTCTACCACCTCGACTACCAAGTGCAAAGTCAGGCTCTTGGTCGTCTTGAAGAGGCTGGTACTTTTTCACGGCCGTCTCTACAAGCTGTGCCAAGGAAGATGGCACTTGCTCTATTCTCTCCATGATGGCGTTGGTTTCATCTTGATGCGCCAAGAAAAATTGTTGCAGTTCCTGCTGAATAAAAGACCTGATGGTATGCTTGTTGTGCTGGACAAACGCTTGAATAAAATCGGTTGTCTGCATGTACTCGAAAAACTGAGGCGATACTTTGAGCTGCTCATTGGTCTTGTCAAATACTGCAATGGCATTGTCCTGGAGTGCTTCAATGACGTCCTGCTTTATATCATCAGAGACAGATGCCATGTACTGGTGCTGATTGTACAGTTGGTTCCAGATTCTTCGATAATCCTCACGCTGGTAGTTCAATTGCGCTTGTTGTTCTCGAATCTGCGATGATACAAGCGTGATATGCTCCAGCAGCTGCTTGTTGTTGTAGTGGGTCTTTTGAAAGAGCTGTTCCATGCGCAAACCTTGTTCGGTCACCTTGGTGTCAATATCGACCAGGTGCTTGGCAAATGATGCATACTGTTTGATTCTTGTCGGGCCTGTGGATAAAGCAGCGGAACCTGCTGGGGATGATAGATAGAGGGGATAGGCTAAGCTTGATATAATCGTCAATGGCATAAACACCCAAAGAAGCAAACGAGGTCTGTTGTGGGGATTCATTGAACGGAGCCCATGAATGATATACGTCCATGCAGTGATGAAGATGAGCACAAGGCGATACTCTTTGACAAAAGTCCAACCGCTGAATAACCGCTGCTGGATATAGTTTGCCATGACTTCAACATGCTCCCATCTGAGCCCTGTCAATGCAACGAGCGAAGGAACCACTAATATCCTTCCCAAGGTGTCTTTCCAAGTTGGCTCGATAATGGCTTCATTGTCGTGTTGCTGTTCTTGCTCTTCAGCTATCATATCGTCTTTTTTTTTTCGGAATTCGCAAAAATTGGTAAATAGATATAATATGAGCATTGTCTAGCGTATCTTTCAAACTACTTACCTTCATTATCCGATAGTATTACATTAGGTATTGACCTTCTGCTTGTATTGCTGGTGGAAAAATCAGCCATCTTGACGGTCTTTTTTATAAGAAAAAGTGGTAAAAGAAGGTATATATAGCTAAACGGTAATCACTCCCCCCCCCCCTTTTAATACAATTTCACATCATGGCTTCATTATTGTAGTCAGAGCAACAAGAAAACTTGTTCATAACCAGACAATGATCATTTATGTTTTTAGTTTTATTATGCGCTGATGAGCCGTATTGAAATGATCCTGCTTCCCATCGCTTATTTCAGTACAACATGGCCCTTGATATCTGTACATGCATTATGCCATTGGCATTTTAATTGTTCCATTTTATGTTTGCATGAAATTTTAGAGTTTGGCCATTTAAACATATCGACAGTAACAAAGAATCGCTCACACCACGGATTCATCTCTTGCAATAGATCATGCCAAAGCAAAATATCTTGTAAATTTTGAATTTGATCTATCTCATTTGCGATAAATACCATCTTTGCTGTTTGGGTGCAATTGCTTTATGACTTTCAACCAAAAAAGCTTGACCAGGTAATTTAACACAGTATTTTCCCTTCTACTGGTTTTCAAGAGTTGATCTTTTGCATGATGTATGATGATGATATAAAGGTAGGCACCAAACGATAATTTGCTGTCATACTCCCCCAAATTTACAAGCTTTTCTGGCTTTGCCGTTTAAATTAAACTAGTTTTTCAGGGCATTGCTGATTTGCATGGCCCTTCTTTGACTACCAATGTTTGTTGATTTATCAAAGACAAATGTAAATTAAATCAGCATAAAAAGTACCGTTTATTATGATGAATGCAATGTGGGTATTTATACTAATGGACTTAGGGTAATAGGAATTAATGGGTATTGACCCATTAGATGTGACAATAGATGGATAAGTGATGGCAGTGTTCCATATGATATGTTTCAATAGTATTTTGGTATAAGGTATGTTTCACTGTTGTCATTTTGAGTATTGGAGTTACGATTATCCGTCAATCTAACTCCAGAAAAGGATATTGGAATTCTAATAGATCATCTTTAATTGATATAGTATCTGTTCATGTCAAACTATAGTTCTCGAATTTGCAGAGTTGAAGTTACATCATGCAGAATTCACTACCAAAAAAAGAAATCGGCCTCCAAACCTTTCAAACTCCGTTTGCGTTTTCGAGTTCCGTTTTGGAACCCCGATTTTGTCAGGATCATGAATGTGCAATTAGATTTTTGATAGGATGCGTTGTTGTAGAGAAAAGAGAGATTTGAGAATTTGAAGATTTTGAGGCGATGCTACAAGTAAAAGTCATTGGATTACTATGTAAATGGTACATGTA
>JAXQGS010000034.1:0-39130 GCA_037040325.1 Mucor sp. M7501 | reverse complement strand
TTGTGTGTGTCGAGCCCATTCTAGCGATGGGATTGGCTGAATGACTGGACAGCAAGTGAGATAGACCATTGTAAATAGTGCAATAAAATTAGGCTTTATAGTAATGTCAGAGCTTTAAATCTAACATGTTCTTATATCAGTGTTTTGCGCTAGTTATGCCTGTGCAATTGGATTCCGTGTAGCTAGCATGGTTGTTGATAAATTCCATGATTTTGTATATTTGTTGACTTTGAGCATATTTGACTAGTAAAAGCCATTGAATTACTATAGAAATGTTGGATGGATGCTTAGCCAAAGCTGTTGGTCGTACTTTGTTTGACTAGAGCGTGTCAAAATTGGGCTTGTGAAAGATAATGTCAATGAGTAATGGCGAAAAATGCTTGGTGCTTCCAGAGAACTTTAAATAGTGCACTACGCCTTGCAACCAATCCTCATGACAGTCTTCACTCCACGAGCAGATGCTCAAATAGTGCGTCAATATGCTCTTCGCCATCCTCGTCATCAGTTTGGTGCTCTGGTGGGAGCCGAGAAAATAGTGGTCCTTCTTTTCTGAGGAAAGATACAAACTGACAGCATGCATTATCGCCTCAATCGGAATGCAGTTTGGAAAGCACAAGCACTTGAGCCGAGCACAATCCAATGCTTCAAATACATACTTTTATATTTAGCACATGAATCCAAACGTTGCTCAGACAAAAGATACTTTTGTTTTTTCCATGCTAAACCAGGCCAAACATACAAAAACGCTAGCCAAGCATATGAGTTATTAACAAGACATTGGAATAGTTATTATCAAGGCGCACAAAATACAACAATCCTATCCAAGATGGATTTGAGAAAGGGGGAGGAGAGATGAAGGGACACAGTAAGCTGACATTTCCCTTTGTACAACTCAAGCTTACACAAACACACACACATAATGGCTGATTAGCTCATATTCATGCGGTGCCTTTAATTCTACCTCTACTTAGAATGACTCGATTGATGTAGATGGTATCTGATCTACAAGTCAAACGCTATTGTAATCAGATGGTATGTGCATCTTTGCAAGCAGCCCAAAAGTAGATGTATAATATCAAGGTGTAACACCAAGTTTATCATCAAAATAAACAACCCTGTAGGCTGCTTGTACGCTTTTTATTCTCTCACCACACAAATAAAGAGAGATGCTCCCTAAAAAAATATGAATTAATCCCCCCCTTACTTCCATCTTGATTGTCTCCTTTTTTTTTCTATTATTATTGTTGTTGTTAATTCCTCTAGTTGAGGTTGAAGGGAACCATTTGCTTCTTCTTTTTCCTTTTCGCTTTTTTGCGTTCTTTCTCTTGAATTTTTGAGCTCTTTTTTTACATTACATTATCACCATCATGCCAAATACAAACAACGACAGCGATATACCTGAGAGAATAGCAGCTGCAAGAAGAGAGGCAGAAGCACTGAAAGAACGTATCAAACAGCGAAAAGAAGCATTGGCTGACACAACTTGTAAGTGCTGCGCCCAAGATCGATGGCGACATGCAAATCTAATACCTTTCTAAAGTGCAAGAGATGGCCAAGGATGTGGAGCCGCTTCCACGTATTGTCATGAAAGCCAGACGCACACTCAAAGGCCACTTGGCCAAGATTTACTCGATGCATTGGGCCTCTGACAAGAGACATTTGGTGTCAGCATCGCAAGACGGTAAACTCATTGTGTGGGACGCCTATTCAACAAACAAAGTGCATGCCATTCCGCTTCGATCGTCCTGGGTCATGACTTGCGCCTATGCGCCGTCTGGTAACTTTGTTGCTTGTGGTGGTCTGGATAACATTTGCTCGATTTACAATCTTCGCACACGCGATGGCCCTGTACGTCCTGCTCGTGAACTGTCGGCGCACAATGGTTACCTTAGCTGCTGTCGGTTCATCAATGACCGTCAAATCTTGACAGCTTCTGGTGACATGACCTGTATGCTGTGGGATATTGATGCGGGTGTCAAGACGGAAGAGTTTGCAGATCATACAGGCGATGTGATGAGGTAAGGCGCTTTATGCTTTTGTATGTCTATGTGTGCTTATATATATGGGTTTGATACACTATAGTCTTTCGTTGGGCACCAATCCCAATGTGTTTGTCACTGGCGCTTGTGATTCCACAGCCAAAGTGTGGGATATCCGCACAAAACGATGTGTGCAGACGTTTGTGGGCCATGAATCCGACATCAACGCCGTTCAATTCTTTCCCGATGGCAACTCGTTTGCAACAGGTTCTGACGATGCTACTTGCCGCTTGTTCGATCTGCGTGCCGACTGTGAATTGAGTGTTTACTCACATGAGTCCATCTTGTGCGGCATCACATCGATTGGGTTCTCTCCCTCAGGCCGCTTGCTGTTTGGCGGTTACGATGATTACAATTGCAATGTCTGGGATACACTCAAGTGCGAAAGAGTGGGCGTGTTGTCTGCGCACGATAATAGAGTCTCTTGCTTGGGCGTCGCTGGAGATGGTATGGCCTTGTGTACAGGTAGTTGGGATTCTACTCTCAAGGTCTGGGCCTAGTAATCTTAAACTCGACACACTAAACAATACCAACAAAAAACTTGATTTCGATACGCTGGCTATTATGCTCCTTAATTCTCTTTCAGTGTAATGATTTGTATGAGTCTCTCTCACTCTCTCTCTCTCATTCTGGGTGTAATTCATCTCCTTTTGCCCATTCAATGCCCCTATTTTTTTTCTCTCTCTTTCACCAAGCCTTATCCATCATCAACTGTGGATAATTTGGATATTTTTTTTTGTAAATTAAAAACTCGAATAAAGAAAATATTTATAATAAAACAAAGGCAGTGTGATTTTTTTTTGCCACAATGAATGCAAATCAAACAAAAAAAAAAAAGGATAAGGGGGGATATGATCATGACCTTGTAGGATAAGATATGTAAAATAGATAATATATAATATATAGCAGTTGAATATGCACAGAAAATTACGCAACATGTGGATAACGTTTAAGTTGAGACGAGGAGAGTGTCGAATGATGCATTGATGAGGCACCAAACAGCCTGCCGATAAAGCCTTGTGATTTGTCATTAAACGAGTGTCGTCTCTCTTCCTTGAAGTTCATCAGATAATCATGCACCGTATGCGACGAGGCTCTTCTCTGTAGTTTGGGTGGTATCGACAGAGACGAGCACGACGAAGACCAAGAGGAAGCAGCAGATGATGTTGGCGGTGTGTTTGAAACCAGCAGAGGCATTTGTTGTTGTTGCAGCTCTGTCACGCGTTTGATGGATAGGGCTAATGGGTCTTGGAACTGCTTAACACACTTGTATTCACGGTTGACTCTGTCTAATTCCTTGGTGAGTCGTCGCATGTTGTCAGGATGGTCCAGGTAGTTTTTGTCGTCTGCCAGAAAAGACTGTCGCTGCAGCATCAGTTTGTGCTGTGTGCGACTCAATTCTGATTTGCAGTGAACAGATGACGAACGGGACGAGCTTGATCTTTTCATGGCTACATCCTCATGCTCCACGCTACTGGTCGAAGTGTACGCCAATGCATTGTAGGTTGTGAGTTGTATGCTTGGAGGCGACCTTAGTAAAGACGGCCTTGGGTTGTGCTTATTCATGTTTATTGTTAAGGAAAGAAAGAGAGAGAGAAAGAAAAAAGGAAAACGAAAAGAAGGAGCTATTAATTGTTGTTGTTATTATACTCTACACATTGCTCCCCTTGATACCAGTGTAATTTCATTTCACATGACACTCCCTTTATTGCTTATTTGTTTGTGTCATTTTTCAAAACCATCTTGCTGATCAAGAGTCTTCCAAGCTTGAACTTTGCCAGTATCCTCTGAAGGACACCTAGAATTGCATGTGCTACTGGGCTTTGCTTCTTGTACAAAAATAGCAAAAGAATAGAGGCTGTCAACAGGTTCATCACAGCATGCTTCACAGCAGCCTATTTCACAGAATTCAGCATTCTCTTCTCCTCCTTAATATCATTGTCATCATTCTTTACCTTGTACACCCATTTCCAGCCGTCTTCATCTCCATTACTAGCAGCAGCAGCAGTGCTTGATTTCACTAGCCGTTTGGAAGCTGATGATGCAGTATCCCTAGCCACCAACTCCTTTCTCAATCCATTGATCCGCTCGTTCAATGCTTCAATCTCTTGCTGCAGCGCTTCCAGGGCTCTCTTGGTAGCAGGCCCTAGCACTGTCTGCTCGTGTTGCTGCTGACTGCTCAAGGACACATACTGCTGCTGTGTTGCTGTTGCAGAGGACGATGTGGTGCTCATGGGCGATCTGTACAATGCAGCGAGATCCTGTGGACTCTCGCGCTGCTGCATGGATGGCACTGGATCCATTCTGTATTGCCGAGAGGAAGGATGCAGCACCCAAGGATTCACACTGTCGTCAAAATTGTCCTCGTACAGCTCTCGTTTGGCCGTTCTCTGCTGGATGCCGCCGCCTCGTTTGCTCATATCTAAACCTGATCTACTGGTGGATGCTGCTGACACGGGGCGCAATGTGGTGCTGTTATTGGAGGATGAAATCGAGAGTCGTCTTAATTCTGAGGGAGCTGTCATCATTGACATGCGGCCCGACTGAGAAGAAGCACGGCTAGAGGATCTCTGTTCATGCTGCCATCTGGCCTTTTGTTGGTGCTGTTGCTGTTGCTGTTGTGGTGGCGGCATTGGACGGCGGTTCATGATGGGCGTCGATCTCTGCACTTGTCGAAGGTACGCTCTTTCCTCTGCCTCTGCTGATCCCACACTGGATTCATCCTGATCTTCATCATCATCTTCATCATCGTCGCCTTCGCTGGAAGAGTCGCCACTGTCGCCTGATGGCTGCATAACGGCAAAGGATTGAATGATTTGGTGAGCCTGTGTCCTGCCTGCAGGTTTCTTATACGCCTGTTGTAATTGCAATGGATGAATAACAAGGCATTCAATTAGGGCATGTACTGCACATGTACCTCTTTTGCTGCTTGCAATAGTGTCTCGACGTATCTGTGTTTTGCTTCCATCTCGCTGATGCCTTGTAGTCTTTTCCAGGCATCCCTAAGATACATTTATGTTTAGTCATGGAAAACGGAAATTTTCATATGTCAATCAGCAAGCATATACCATTTAGCTCTGCCTACAACATCAAATATTCCAGGCCGTTGGGTATCTATATCTCCATGAGATACTTGTTTATACAGGGCATACAACTGTGGTAGTCAAGCATTGAGTCTCTCTGTCTCCCAGGTAACTTGAGCATGTGTGGGGGGTTTGTGGCAAACAAAATACCTCTAATTTTTGATCTTTTGTCGGCTGAACATTGGACGAAGACGGTAAATGCTGTACAATGTAGAGCGCCTTGTTGTATCTTTGATTGATGTATCTATTCGAGTAGTGAGTTGGTATGAAACTCATGCTGTGTGGTATTTTGTTGAAAGGACTGTAAAGGGGGTGTGTAGAGAGAAGAGAGAGAAAGCAAAATTAAGAAGCGAGTAGTGGGAATTGGCTCTATTTGCCTTGCACAACGGAGCCTAAACTCGATGATTGTTGTCTCTGTGGCACACGACATCCAGATATACACCTTGGCTACTATTGTTGCCCTATACCAAATGACTCGGATGAGATTCGTTTTAAAATATACATGTTTGCCTGCCCTTGAAGCACATTCAGAGCAATTTTTTTAGGCTCCAAAGCTTATTCCATTTTAAATGTGATCACATTACAAAAGAGGCAACATGTCGAATGTGGTTTTAAAAGAGAGAGAGAGCGATTTAGGAGTGATTTGTCCAATCAAGTCATTAATGCAAACGGACCTAAATATACGCTGGATGAATCAAACACCTTGCATTTAATCTCGATTCAAAAGGCTCTCACGGTCATTCGTCAATGCGTTGGCATTGGACATTTGTGCTTCATAACTGTGATCTGGATGGGTATTACTGTGATGTCGTATCGTACATCAACATACAATAGTTATAGTATGCATCATGTTGGTTTGGGCGTTTTCTAGTGCAAGCCCAAGACAATGTGTTTATATGGAACCGTAGACGTCATGCTAATGTAAGGTACTAAAGAAGCACACAACACTGTATACCGTTTTAACGGTTTCAGAATGTCTCGAACGCCAAGGAACATCAAGTTTGTACTATCACGACATGAATCGAGGTGTATCAGATCGACAGTCTTGAAGTTGGCGCACAAATTAATATTAAATCATCATCATCATCATTATTATTGCAATAGAGTTACCATCATCATCAAGACGAAAACATATCGTCACTTGGCTCGAATGCATAAAATAGAATAGGTACAACAGAAAACAAATACAAACAGAGTCTAAATCTAACAGACACTGTAAAACATACATCATTATTGACTGTCTGTAGTGAGAGGATCATTGATATGCGCGCACACACACACACAATGAGCAGCTTTAGAGCGTAGCTATAAAAGGCAATAACTTCATGATGACAGAATGACTGAAGCTGGAAAATGGAATGGAAATAACGTATATATAAAAGAGAGCCAACAAACACAAGCAAAACGAGTTTCTATTTTCAACTTTTTTTAATACAGCATTTCATCATGGCTACCCATTCACAACAACAACAACAACCCCACCAACAAAACTTGAAGCAAAACCCCAATGTCAATAAGCAGGATTTGCCTCTGAGTGAAACTGATCCCAAGGCAGCCAAGCAAAAGGCCGCTGAACAAAAGCTGCAGTTGCTCGGTACCTTCCAGGCCATGCAAAGAGACGGAAGAATGCCTCACAACCCCCAATTGGACGACTTGTTGGGCAAGTTGATGACCAACAAGGTCATTTCTTCAAGAGAACATTTGATGTCTGAAGATGGCAGAATCTTGCTCAAGGATTTCCGCAAGTTGATTGGCACCATGCAAAAGGCTTTGAACGTCAAGAACAAGGACGAGTTGTTCCAGTCTCTGGTGTACCATCTCCACTGCATGGAAAGTCCCATCAACAAGGGTAAGTTGCTAAAGCGGGATGGATAGCGTGCCGTAGACTCATGTCTTTTTCTCAGAGCACATTAACCAACAAATGAAGTCCAACACTGACAAGACCGCAATGCAAAGCGAAGGAAAGAAAGGTAATACATTACGTAATGTGTAACTCGAGTCTTGGCCTTTTGATCTGACCACTTTATTTTATAGCATCTGAATCCATGATGCAAATCGGCAAGCTGATTCTTCTCAACAACGAGTTCCGTTCCGTGTTGGGCGAGCTTATTGATATCTCTCAAGACATCTTTAACAGCATCGCTGGCAAGGCTGGTGATTCGCTCCAACAAGCTGGCTCGGGTCTTCAAGACCAAAACAACAATGGCGGCAAGTCTGGCAAGCACTTTGTCGACAGTGCGCTTGACAAGGCCTTGAACCACAGCCAGAACAACGACAACACGATGGCTCAGTCTCATGATCATACCCAACACCACGCTTCCTCTTATCATGACCGTGAGCCTCATCTTGTGGATGCCCCCAAGGACGATCCTCGCCATCAAGGTCTCTTGAATACCGGCGATTCTGTCCATCCCAACGCTATTCCTGGTGGATTCCCTACTGTAAATAACAACACTGCTCCAGGCGGCGGCATTCTCGGTGAACACAACCAACAGCAACAAGCACCTCAAGTACCTTCTCACCACACACCTCCCTTTGACCACAATGTGGATTCCCACACTGCCCACAACATGTCTGGTCAACAACCTCAGCAAAAGTATGCTGAGCAAATCCAAAACCACCCCAAGTACCAGCAAGCTCAACACCACTACAATGACCACAAGGAGTTTGCTCAAAACACGGTCAAGGAAAAGGTTCCCAAGGAGAAGCAAGATGAGCTCTTGCATCGTCTTCAAAACGCACTTGCCGAGGTCCAACAACACCCCGAGTATCAAGATGCCATTAGCACGCTGATTCACTTGATCTCGGTCTGGTCTTCTCGCTTGACCAAGGCATCTTCCGGTGTCGTGTCCAAGGCCAAGGAAAACGACAAGCCTGAGCAAGTCAACTACAGAGAGCAATCTGAAAAGGAACTCAAGGCTATTATTGAATGCTGGGCTCAAGGTGCCTCCATCGATCCCTTGCTCCATGGTGTTCAAGACGTCATGCGCGACATGCAAAACGATGACCATCTCCGTGAATACTACCATACTGTCATGAAGTACGCCGACCGCTTGCTGAGAGAACCCGGCTACGCTCAAAAGGACAGCTCTACCGAGGAAGGAAGAAAGCTCATGGACCAAGGCAACCACATTATCCGAGGCCGCTACAAGGAGCATCTCAACTTTTTGTCTTCTGAATCTCGCAAGTACATGAACTTGATGGCCGAGGATGAAATCTCCAAGGAACTCCATGCTCGTATTGCCAAGATCCACAGAGATCTCTGGATGGACAAGGAAGTAAGTAGTGGATGTATATACACACATAACGAGGGAGTGCATGATTCATTAACACACAACTGATCATAGGGCAACCCTGCGTTCAAGCCCCAACTCTTGAACGACATGAGAATGACCTTGCTCCCCGCCTTTATTGACGAAATCAAGTACATTCCTATCCCTCGTATCGAATACAGCGATCCTCAATACGACATTGTCATTGAAAACCTCATTCTCTCTGGCGACTCGTTGCTTCCCAACGTCTTTGACTCCAAGATTGAAAGCTTCAACAGCTTCAGCCTCAAGTCTGAAACCCAATCCAAGCCTAGCCACCAAACCCTGTTTGTTCGCATGAGCGAGATCCAAGCTGAAATCGACGATGTTGTCTTTTTCTACAAGAAGAAGACTGGTTTCCCCAAGCTCTCTGACCGTGGTGTCGCTTCTCTTACCGTCGGTGGTAAGGGTATCTCTGTTGCTACTCGCATCACAACTGTCACGGATAACCCAGCAAAGACATTCAAGGTGGCTTCTTGCAAGTGTAACGTAGACAACTTGAAGGTCAAGGTCAATGACAGCAACCACGACATTTTGTACAAGGCTATTCGTCCTTTGGTCATTGGTCAAGTCAAGAAGCAAGTCTCTCGTGCTATTGAGGAAAAGATCACTGCCATGATCAACCAACTCGATGAAAAGGTCACCAAGTCCATTGTCAAGATGAACCAAGATCTCCAGATGAAGGCTTACGACGCACTCCCCGAAGAAGAAAAGGCTCGTCAACAACCTCCTTCTGTCTCCATGGCTCGTCCTCGTCCTGGTCTCTTCTCCACCTTTGTCAATGTGCTTAACCGCAACATCAAGACCAAGGTTCAAAAGCGTAACGAAGCCAAGCGATTCAGCCGTTTATCTGAAGACAGCGGTAGTCCTCGTCCCATGTCTCAATTCAGCGATGATGAGAAGCGTCAAGTTGCCGGCTCTACCAACCACCACATGCCTGTCGTCAATGCTGCTGCCACTGGTGCTCTTGGTCACTCTGAACACGGTGATCGTGGCCTCCACCACTCTGCTGATGGCTCCTCATCTCAGCACTCTGGCTTGCAACACCCTCAAGTCAGCCACAACTTCCCCTCTGCTGCTGAAGGTGGTATTCAACAATATCCTCAACAGACTTTTGGCAACACACAAGAAGATCCTGCCCATGTCAAGGAGCCTCACCATCAAAGACTTGATAACGTTGCTGGTATTCCTGAACACAACACTCAACATACCTCCAACTTGGCTGGTACCAACCAACCTCATCTTCAACAACAAGGTGTTGCTGGTATCCATGAACCCAACCTTCATCATCACCAACAACAGCAACGTGGTTTCTCCAATGAGCCTCATCTCAACCAACAACAACAAGGCCTTGCTGGTAATGTAGCTGGTATTAACGAACCTCACCATGCTCAACACGGTCTCGGCAATGTCGCTGGTACCCACGAACCTCATCACACTCAACACGGTCTTGGTAATGTCGCTGGTATTAACGAACCTCAGCACCACGCTCAACAAGGTCTCAACAATGTTGCTGGTATCCATCAACAACAAGACTACCAACCTGGTTACACTTCATCCAATGCTGCTTCCATGGCTTCTGATCGTCATAACGTTGTCAGCCCTCCTGCTTCCCCTCCCAAGAAGCACGATCCCAACAGCAACTTCAAGTTGGCTACTGACCTTTCCAATGCTCAAAACGAGTATCAACAAAACCAAATGTCTGCCAGACAATTGTAAATTTTTTCTACCTTATCATTGCTATATCACTTTACATTTCTAAATACTTACTATTTGTAATAAAATATTAATACATATATATATGAAAACTACTTTTGCTGCTGCGATACTTGTCATGACTCAAACCCAAAAGGTGTAAAGCATGAAAAGAAAAGGGGAATTGGAATGACAATCAAGCTTTTTGGTTTGCCAGTAATGGCCGCGGCCAATAAATTTGCGCGATTCTTGAGCTTTTTTTGAGCTACTGAGTTTAAAATGCGCATTGATTTTCTGGATCAAATTTGTTCCAAATTGACATTTTTGGAAATTTTATAATCTTTCAAGATTTTTTTCACCCCAATAAGGATACTAAACCTTCATGGCTAGTCTAGCAAAATACATACATTCGAATGTGCTCTATTTAATGGTATTTTTTGTTTTTGCAATATCGTTGAATTTTGCATAGACAATCTCAATAAACTGTGTTTTCAGTTTATGGAGAGAAAGTCAAAAAAGTTGGCTTGCATGCTCCAAACAAATGTTTCCATCAGATAAAGATGCGTTTCCGGCGCAATTTCATCCAATATATACCTTAGTAGAAAGCCTCGTTTTTCGACCGAAAAATCGACATTTGTCTGTTTTGCGATTTTCCCCTTGCTACCACAGGGCCAAAATCGTCGAATTTTGAGGTGGAAAAAAAGTGTCCCAAAAACTTGCGTTAGGGTATCAGATCGAATCTACAACTCTGTTGCACACGTTTGGCACTGTTTTCAGCGCTAGAAATGGCTTTTATCCTTGTGATTTTTGCATCCAAAGTGTGAAAACACGCCAATTTGAGAGATTTGATGCTATTTTCCTCGTATTTGTATCTGATCATGGCTACGTACATTGATAAATCTTGTGGATCTGAGACCCAGTATTGCTCTTGTAACGGTAGATGTTGGAAATAGTACGTAGCATGTACGTAAACTGCCCCATTGCAGCGGCAAATGCCTTTAAATGCTTTGACGTATTCTCTACGATCCCTCACATTTGGTAATAGCGCCTTTTTTAGCAGTGCTATTAAAGACTCTGCTACAGTATGCGCTAGAATGAAATAGCCCTTGTGTATTAATGATGAATATCTTGCTATGCCAAAAGGGCTACACCGTATACTCTACCACTGTAGACATCAATATAGTTGCTCTACACTGCTCGGAGCATCACTTGAAGCACAGTAGTTACACGAGACATCATTATTATGCGTTGGTGTGCGTATGCTCATGTCTCAGAATGTACTAATAAACTTGTTGAAAGTATACCCGGCTAAACCCTTGAGGAAAAACTTTCTGCTGGTACGTATAAATAACTGCTATCCATCGCAAAATATGCGATACACCTTATCTTTCTTTTTTTCTCTCCTCTTTTTTTTTTCTTTTTCCAAAATGTCTGGTACAGTTCCTTCCCTCGCTGCAAACATTGAGAAGCCTCCTGGCACACCAATTGATCCTGCTGATGTTGAGCGTGTCAAATTGTTTCAACCATTCCAGCAGAGATCTGTCACCTTGCATAATCGTTTGGGTGTCTCTCCCATGTGCATGTACAGTGCTGTTGATGGCCATTTGAATGACTTTCACATCCTGCATTGTAAGTGGTAGTCGCATTGAATTGAATTGCTATACTCACTCGTTGTGGGTGTGTGCATATAGATGGTTCTTTGGCTTTGAAGGGCCCAGGCATTGTATTCATTGAAGCCTCGGCTGTAGTTCCAGAAGGTAAGTTATGCTACTAGGCATTGTTAAAGGGGGGGGGGGGGAAACTTGATTACTTATATTTCATCGCGTGGTTTGTATAGGCAGAATTACGCCTCAAGACAGTGGTAATACATGTTTCTTGTAATGTCTCGACGACATGCGTATATTAACTCGTTTATCAAGGTTTGTGGAACGACTCACATATCAACGATTTGAAGCGTGTAGTCGATGTTATCAAATCACAAGGTAGTACACCAGGTATCCAGGTAATAGAAGGCTACATACGGACTTGATGGATCACACAACCTAATCGAGATTTTTTTTTATCAGATTGCACACGCTGGTAGAAAAGCATCCATGTCTCCTCCTTTCAAAGGCGATTATCTCGAAGCCGAAGCGGATGGAGGTTGGCCCAACAGTGTTGTCGGTCCATCTGATAACGCGTACGCTCCTCATTACGCAAAGCCTCACGCATTGACAGTGCAAGAGATCAAGCAGCTGGTTCAATCCTTTGTCGATGCTGCCGTTCGCGCTGATAAGGCGGGTATTGAAGTGTTGGAGGTTCATGCCGCTCACGGGTAAAAAGCACGCCATGCCTGTTCAATTTACCACAACATCTCACATCTGTTGCCATTGGCATATATATATATATAGATATCTGCTCAGCAGCTTTTTCTCTGGCAACTCCAACAAGCGTACTGATGAATACGGAGGTAGCTTTGAAAATAGAATCAGATTTGGTATTGTATACAAAACCTTGATTTGTTTGTATTGAACCTTAATTTTAACCGTGCATGAAAAAATACAGGTTTGGAAGTTGTCAAGGCGGTCCGCGATGTATGGCCCGATCAGAAACCACTTTGGGTTCGTATCTCGTGTGCTGAATACGTTAACCCTGAGCCCATGGGTAGCGATCCTGATGGTTGGGATATTTACCAATCTTGCAAATTGGCAGCAGAGCTTAAAAAGTTGGGTGTAGATGTAGTAGATTGCTCCAGCGGTGGTAAGTGCCAATCGCTACATGTATATAGTTGGATCGGGCAAAACTAACCATACACACCGTATTAGGCAACATCCAAGGTGTCAAGTACCCTACTGCTCCCATGTACCAAGTCCAATTCTCTGAAGCCATCAAGAGAGAAGCAGGCATCCAAACAGCTGCTGTTGGACTAATTGTCGAAGGCACGGACGCCGAGCAAATCCTGCAAAAGAATCAAGCCGATTACATCTTGGCAGCTCGTGAGTTCTTGAGAGACAGCGCCTTTGTGTTGGTGTCGGCACAAGCATTGGACGTCAATATCAAGTTTCCCAACCAATACGAGTGGGCCGTGCGCAAGGCCAGACGCCACAACACCACCAAGCCAGATGAATCAAAGCATGGCAGTGCTGTCAAAATGACCACTCTTCCCTAAATTATGATGCGTTGTCTTTTTTTGCATAAATAAATTGAAATTTTTGAAACATCACTAGTTGGACAAGCAATACAATGGGACATGTCTTGCCCCATTTTGACATCATAGGGAGGCACCTCCCTTGTTTTGACAGAGGTGAGAACCCTGTTTTTCGATGCATTGGTTTCAAACAAAAACTCTTTTATATATAAAAACACACTCGAGATCAGACAGATCCATCATTCTTTTTCTTTTTTTCACTCGACACTAATTACAGCATGCGTTTTGCTTATCCCGCAGTAAGCATTCTCTTGGGCTTAACAGCCATCCGTGCGCAACAACAGCCACAAAATCCCAGCAACAATGTTACCATTTTGCAAGCATTGAATGACACCAATTCGAGTCCTGCTCTCAAGTTTGTAGAGTTCTTGCAATCATCTCCAGATTACCAATCTATTTTGGACATTTTGAATGATCCCTCAAGCAATGTCACCTTGTTTGTGCCATCAGATCAAGTCTATTACGAAGCAACAGGCCAGCAGCCTCCTGCTCCTGCTCCCGTTGGAAACCCCAACAGCACAAATGCTACCACTCCCTCTACCACTGCCGTTGCTGGTGGTGGTGGTCCTGTTGCCTCTTCTTCTGCTGCTGCTGCTCCCAGTGCCTCTTCCTCTTCTTCTGATGGTGGATTACCTGCTTTCTTGTCATCCGTCTTGGCTGGAAGATCCTCTTCTGCTGCTCAACCTGGTCAGCCTACATTAGCTCCTGCCACCACAGGCGTTCCTCAAAACAACCCTGTTGCTTCTGGTCTCTTTGTTAACAACATGGCTCGGTACGTCAAGATCCCTAATGCCGAAGTAGTGCAACCTTATGAGCGCTTCGGTGCTGCTGATGCTTCAGGTGACGCTAAAGATGCCCATTCCTTGGTGATGAGAGCACTTTTGGTAGAAAGACAACAGCAGCAACAACAAGACAATGCAAGTGATTGGAAGTCTGTTACTACCGATGCTCCGTTTGTTGATCAATTTAGTTTTGCTGACCTTCTCACCTACCATTTGGTAAATGGATCCATTCAATTGAACGACACTCAAAATGCTACCATTGTTTTGAACACTTTCTTGACAAACAGTACTGTTGACAAGCTGGGCTACGGTTTGCCTTTGCTCCTTCAACAACAGCAAGAACAAGATCAACAACAACAAGGCGGTCAAGGTCAGGGCCAGCAAAATCAAACTCAAGGCCAAGGTCAGCAAAATCAAACTCAAGGACTATGGCAGCAATTCCAGCAACAAGTCGGTGGCACTTCCAACTCATCCAACGGTGCTGGTGGTAACTGGACTGTAGGTAGTGGCTTGGGAAGCGATGCCAACATTTTGACAAATGAAACCATCCAAGCTTCAAATGGTATGGTGTACATCATTGACAAGAGTAAGTACCGTTTGGGTATTATACAGCATCAGCCAGCAGTGCAATTAACGTATACCATCTAGTCTTGGTGCCTCCCGTGAGCCCCACGGATACACTGCACACAGTTCAAAACGCCTCCTTCTTTGAATGGTTATTGACAAAGTCGACAGAAAACAACACCTTGGATAGCACATCTAATGTAAGTCTTTTATGTATAATGCTAGTAGAGTCATGCATCGTTACTAAACCAGCAGCAACTTAGATTACTATCTTTGTTCCTACCAACGATGCTCTGCAAAACTTGAACTTTACTGATCTGAACGATGACTCACTAAAGGGTGCTTTGAAGGCTCATATTGTGCCTGGTGTCTACTACACTACGAATTTGACAAATGAACCCACGACTGTAGAGTCAGTAGGTGGCACTAACATTACATTGACCAACTCGGATCCCACCAACAACAACAGTGTCACTGGTAAGCACAACCCCCATCAAATGTGTTTAGCTACAGCTTCTCATGTCTTGTCTTGTGTAGTCAATGATGCCCATGTAGTCCAAGGAAACATTTTGCTAAACAATGGTGTGATGCATTTGATTGATAGCAGTAGGTTGAGATGATTCAATATCAAGGCATGATCTAATGCGTGTTCTATTCTGTAGTTTTGAACTTCCCTACTGTTGAGCCACCTAATGGCAACGGCAATGGCACTGACGACGGCAACTCAACTGGCATTGGCCCCTTCCCTGCTCCTCAAACCTCTACTGAATCCATGGCTGTCTCCACTGCTATGCCAATGACTGGAAGCGCCTTTGCTCTCCTTCTTTGTGCAGTCTATGCTTGTTTCTTTTCCTTGTAACTAAATAATCTTCTTTAATTCGCTTTTTCTTTCACATTACTATATTTAATACACATTTTATTTTAATTCAAACGAGTTTTACACATTAGCAAGATGGGGGTTGTACTCTTGAGGAATGTAGTTTTGTGGTTGTTGTGGGTACATTGGAGCAGTTGCTGCGTGTTGCTGACTCAAAGGGCTCGGTGTGGTGGTTTGGTACATGGCTGTAGGTGTCTGTTGATACAATGGGCTTGAGGGATATGCTTGCTGTTGTGGAGAAGGAGTTGGGTATGAAGATGCGATGATGGGAGCAGATGGAGCTTGCTGGTGGTAGATATAAGGTGAGTCATTGCTCACATAAGGCGATGCAGCTTGGTATGGACTGTAAGGTTGCTGCTGTTGCTGAGGTATACTATAAGTGTCAGTAGTAGATGGATAGGGTGATCCTGCGTAGGCAGCAGGTGCCATTGCATTTGATGAAGGCGTGTATGGAGCAGACAGTGGTGAGTATGTGTTGCCTGGGGCTGGAGGCGAGTAAGGCGATGTAGTAAAGTCATTGACAGTGGCAGAAGCCGCCATTGGAGAAGACACGTACGATCTTGCGACATGTACTGCATCTTGCGGTTGTGGAGAAACACGAGGAGACAAACCAGTAAGAGATCCTTCATAACTTGCCATGGGTTGCTGATCCTTTTCAGAGTATTTCATGTCGACAATGGTACGAGCATCATCGTCATAGGTGGTGGATGAAGCGTCGTTGCTAGAGTCACCCACTTGATCGTTGCCTGTCGCATCAGCAGCATTGGCTTGGCTGCTCAACTCTGCGTGTCTCAATTTCTTTTCATGCCAGAACAGAATAGCACTGCAAACTACGGTAGCAGCAGCAACAAGGAACGCAATCCAGCAAAAGGCGGCTGAGGCTTTGGCAGAGTTACACTAAGTTCATCATGGAGATAAGTTACCTATGGCAGCACATCTATATCAAGCATGTTTTCATGTTACCTGTTTTGACCAAGCACTGACATAATCTTGGTCTTTTTTCAATTTATCGTCCAAGGCACAATTGGATGCATTGGTTGAATGCACTGTCATGGAGATCATGGCAGCAAACCAGCCCATGGTTATAAAGCAGGTGAAAATAACCGTAGTGCGAGGTCTCAAAAAGAAGTTTCTAATAGCAGTGAGCCCCTTTTTGCTCATCATTGTCCAGGGAAAGACGATCAGTGGAGCCGATACGAAAAGGGTGATGAGCGTAACTGCTAATGTGTAATTGGGGGCTGCTTGACTGGATCCCTGCAATGTGATGTGTTGGAACAAGAGCCATTCTTTGACATGTCTTTGCCTTACCTTGTATGCATTTTCTGCAGATATAACAGATGCTGTAATACAGAGTGTGATGAATGCAAGTAGCATTTGAAGAGCGTGGAGTGCCACTTTGTAAACACCGAGTTTTGGCAGGCTGGAAGGTGTGTCAAAGTCTAATTTGTCAGCCAAATCATTCAAGTTGATGCTAATCATCATGTATATTAAGTAAGGTGAAGGAGCAAGAAGAAAGAAAAGAGAGATGTTGACAAGGCAATGTTGTTATATACAGGCAAAATTGCTTTTATATACAATGTTTTGATTCAGGATCATCACAAAAGCCTTTTTAGGAAATTTATTTTGTAGGCTATTTGTTTTTGATGCGCTTCCTATTACGTGGTGAGAGTCTTCTTTGGCCCATTGTGTTTGTAATGTGCCATGCTCCGGATATTAGAGACAGTGCATCAAACAACGTCTATACCATAAAAAAAATGTGGCTTGAGATGTGATGAATCGCTTTTTGGGGGTTTTGGAGTGATGCTGTGGCACATCATGATGAATCGAGTCTAATAGTAAAATGCCCAACACATCTTGGCACACACACACACACCACGAGTGTGCATCTAGCAAAATACACAAATAGAAACCTCACTCACACACAGGTGGATTTAGAGATCCAAAAATAAACTAAATTGATGGGCGTGTAAATTAGCTTGGTCATCCCGCGGAAGGCAGCCTTCAATCCGAGGTATGGTTAACAAGGATCATTTATAAATAAAAATCTGCTATCTATACATCCCTCTTATTTCTTCTCCTCTTTTTCACATTACATTGACCATGAGCAACTCGACCGAATCATCGCTATACAACTTTGCGCTTCCCACACCGCCATCTCCTCCACCAGAGCCAGAAACATTCAATGAAAAACCAGTGACACAACAAAAGCAGCAGCAAGCATCGCAGATTGCAAAACGTTTACTGGCAACTCGACCTCTCATCACAAAATGGGCCGGCGTCGTCCAAAGACTGCTCAAAGAACTCGACGGCCGTGACAAGGCCATGAAGATCATTCAGTACTTTATCAAAATATTATTGCATTACAAACTGGTCAAGGCAAAGCATTTCTCTACCATCACCAGCCATTTCTCAATGACCCGTAAATTATTGCGATTAGGCACTGCAATTGGCCCCATGAGAGAATTAGCACCCCTTAAAAATTCCATTCCATCGACACTCATCACACTCAATGCATTGGTCAACAACATCTCGGACGACGTGTTTTGTTTGTACAAATTGGGTGTGTTTGGCTCAAAATTGGGTGCCATCTCAGAGAGGATTTCGGCTTACTGTTGGTTTGCTGGCATCTTGATTGATCTGCGAGAAGGCGCTGTGAACATGTCCAAACTACAAGCCAAGGCAGCCATCGACCAGGATGAAAAAAGCGCTGAATTGAAGCAAAAGATCTACGTTGCTGAAATCTCCATCATCAAACTGCTCATGGATGCTGTATTTTGTGGTAAGTTTTATTTTTTTGGGTGCTTGCAAAGGTACACGGTGCTAATTCACTTTCCATAGCATGTGACATATGGCCTCCTAGACAAGCAGCCGCCATCCAAGCGTGGTCTGGCTTTTTCAGTGGGACATTGGCTGGATACAAGCTTTGGATCAAGTTTTCAAACTAGTTGTTATTTTAGAATTTCATGCTATACACCTATTCATTTTTAATCTTCATTATTACACATGCTACTGTACTTTTTGCATTATTAATAACCTATACACCACATTATCGCACTCATATATATCTCAACATACCACTATTATTTATTTATTAAACCGGATTGATCTTGCTCTGCTGAGGTTTCTCCAGCATGGACATCTTTAACCTAGTGGCACTATCCAACATCTATAGTTATACATGGCTCTGTTAGCAGGCTTTTTGGATCAAACAAAGTATCAACTTACATTACTGTCGTTTGTTGGGCGTTCCAAATCCAATCCTTCAGCAGAGTATTCCTTCCAGCTTTGCCAATTGTCATACACAGGTCGAGGAATAGGCGTTTGAGGAATGAATGATAGCACAAGATATAGCAATCCAAACACTAGGTTCAAGATGCCGGCTGCCAGCAGAAATGAATGCTCGCTGCTGCCCAAGATGATGCTACCTAGTCTTATCCATCGCATTGTCAATGATACACCTCTAAAGAAAAAGAATACAGCACACTCGACTTACAATATCACGAGCAATGCACGTCCACGATAGAGAGTAAAGAACCGAAAATAGTAAACTGCCATATCAAACGATTTCGACTCCATGACAAACAGTGCCAAGGACAGAATACTTGTGAATGTGAGCAAGAGGAATGCACAGCAATCATGATGTTTACCAACTTACAATGCATACACACATGTCAAAACTTGTGACACACTTGAATGCTCCACGACTGCCTTGATGAGAGAGGCAATGGCTGCCAGCAAGTAGAGACTCAGATTGATCAGATTGAATACAAGGCCATATATATTTTCTAATTTCGTTCTGGATACCATGATAATGTGTAGCACAGAAAGAAAAGAAAGCAATCTAATCATGTCGTATTATAATCATGGTGGAATTGATTAAAATGTGTTGCTAAATGATTTCTGTTGTTTTGTTGCCATTTTGGGTAATTTTGCACACTATATATCTCATTGATTATGATAATGAAATTGCAATTGTTGAGCTCAGTTCCACAGAGATACATACACGAAGCATGAGATTGTTATTATAGCGAGCTTTCAAATACACATTGCATGACTGCAAGAGCCACAAAAATGTAGTTAACATATGTCAAGACCGAATTGCCTTGTTATATCTTCTTTTGAGCATGAGCAGATTATTCAAATTATATGTAGAGGCCAAGAGAAGCACAATATGGTATCTGAACAGCTTTTTGCTTTGTATTTCATTGACTCGAGTTAGGCTACTGTTTATCAAGCGCTTACAGACGCCACACGCGGCGCAGACCTCTAAAACTGCTTCTCTCTTTGGATCAGGTGAGTCTGCTTTGAAGCTTGAGGGCCAAACCCGACTCAAGTATATCGTATATTCATCACAATTTGATAAATCAGCACGTAAAAGCAGCTATTCGTTATATGAAAACGGTAAAACATCCCGTTACTCTTGATTTATCAGTCTTGAATCGAGCTTCAGAACAAATGGCCCTGGCACATTGGCCTCATCCAATAGATACTCGTCGCTTCTTACGGGCCGATTTACCTAGAGAGCAATTATTGGTGGGTGATAATACCTCAATCTTCTCATCTTGTACCATGTGATCAAAAGGTCTATATTTGTGCTAGCCAAAGTATTATGTACATGCTCCTGCCAACATTTTCTTATTGGCAACTGTGCATACAAACAAATGCATGCACGGCTTGAGCTTTGCAAATGTAAAGTTTCCATTTATTGGAGTGCTTGTGCGAGAGTAGCCCTGGTTACGCCAACATGATCCAATCGGCTGAGCATCACAATCAAAAACTATATGGAATATTTCGATTTTGTCATAAGAGGAAACAAAAAGGTACGCTAATTGAACGGCATTGATCCCTAAATCATCCAATGAAATTGACAATCCCGGTAATGAAGGTATTGCTTCAAGTTGGTTTTAATGAAAAAGAAGGTTCGAAAGCACTTTCTAGCGCAGATCAACATCATCACAAGGCATTACCTATCAATTAATCCAATTAAATTAGGGCTATAACGAGATTTTGCACTAATAAATGTGTCATTATTTCGAGGAAAAAGCAACTTGTATGTGACCAAGGGGTTCTTACTAATCGCTTGTTATGATGACGATAGCATGTACAAACAAAATGCCTAAAAATACATGTACGTATAGTGTCACACCATCAAAACTCTATTCCAGTTTGCTTTTCAATGCATTAGAAGAGGACGTTTCATGATTGTGATGCGATTAAATTTCTACAATTCAACATGGATCGATAGTAGGGCATTTTATCTACTAGGAAAGCGATGGAAAAAGGCATGTTTTACTGATTTTGACGGAAAAGGCAGCAGTGCCTTGTAATATTTCACGATTGGAGGAATGATTGCATTAGGGAAACTTTAAAATCTCTCGTCTTCTCCACAAAGCATCAGATCATGTACTTCATAAAACCGCGGACTGGGCTCCAATCAACAGTATTTTGCAGTTTTCGTTCTGATGTTACATTTCTTACCAAATCGGAACATCTCACAACGTGAACCTGGTCAAAACTCTCGTTATCAATTCACAACGGGTGTTCGGCAACCAAAAAGTAGCATGGAGGAAAGGAGATGTTTTTATTACAAAAGGTAGGGTGGTAAGTATACAATATAGTACATAGAAATAGATAATTTAGCGATGAGATAGTGGATCGAGCGGAGACATGTAGGAGGAATAAGCATTTTGATTGTTGGCTGTTGTTGACGATGTGGAGTGGTGTCTAGGCGTGTGAGGTGAATTGGGAGAATATAGTGAGCTTGCATTGTCGAGTTCATCGTCAGAGACCAGCATACTGGGGCTTGGACTAGGCGGTAATTGGTTGCCATAGGGACCTAATGACATGCGATTGTTGCCTGACAAATTTTGTGTTTGCACAGTCAGTGGAGACCGGGATACACCAAACATATCGTCTAGAACGCTATTATTGGAGGGATCGTGAGAGGTGACAAAGATAGATGGCGGCTTTTCTTGCTGCTTGTATTCATATTGGTCTATTTGATGGTGCTGCAGTTCAGATGGCAGTTGCCCTCCGTTTTGCTGCGAGATATAGTTCATCATCGTTTTCATAAATTGTTGTTGGCTTTCTTGTTTTTGCTTTGTTTCCTCCAACTCCTTTATAACCTGAGTAAAGTTTTCATATAGATTTTGTATTTGCTGAATCATCTCGGATTGGGATGCCTGTAACATGGCTACATGTCCTTGGAGGTCGCCATTGTCTCGTCTAGCATTGTCTGTCTCCATTGACTTGCGCTTGATCTCATCCAGGAGATCAGGTCGATTTCTCAAGAATTTTGGATGCGAGAACTCCCAAATCTGATTCTCGGCTAGTGTGCGATGGCCTCTGGGTGATTTATTGACTTTGTGGAAACCGTACATGTTGAGTTGTCTGACAAAACTGCTAAAGTTGTTGTGCTTGAAATGCTTTGGCAACACATCTCGAGAGAACTCCATGATATTGCACACAATAAATGAGGAACCGGTATACGCCCAGGAGATCAAATGTTGATAATGAACATCCACAACCATGCTAGAATGACATGCTGGTTAATACACTGCAATCAACATGGAGCGCGCATTGCATAAAAGACTTACTTGTACAGTTTGTGGACAAATGTGTTTGTGTGTGCTGGCTTTTGGGTGGTGTTTGGCGGAGGAGGAGGTAATTGCGATGTCGGTTGTGCTGCATTGGCATTTGTGTAGAATTGAGGGGAGGAATGGATAGAAGAGAACGAGCCACGGTGGTCCATGGCTGTGCTTGTGTCAAGATGGTAGTCTGAAGAAACTGATCTGCGATGCATTTTTTTGATGTTGGAATATAAAAGGTGTACAGAAGTGGAAGAGAAGGAGAGAAATTCAGACAGACAACAAACATGAGCCTTTTAAGCGAACCTGATCAAGATATAATTATGAATTATTAAAACAGCGTTTCGAAATAGAATCTTGAGAAGGATAGCAGAGTGGTGGCCATTTTAAGTTTTACTCTAAAAAAGGCATGTTTTTAGTTTATTCATCATTTTCATCCGTCTCTTGTTTGATTGCAAATCAACCTTTTGGCAGTGGGATAAATGGAAAAGTCTGTTTTTTTCATTTGGAATTGTTTCAAATCCAATCAGCCGTAAAAGTGATTGAAATTGCGTTGTTCTGGCAGAATTAAGGTTACATTTGAATGCGGAGCGAACCTCCTCCAATCAAACCAGAAACGTGGTATCTTTTGATACTTCCATTTTCTTTTATGCAAAACTGAAATGTCATAAATCGATAGCAAATGTCATGGTCAAAGAGAAAAAAAGAAGAGATCTGCAATATTCAACTTGATTGAGCCTTATTATACAAATCAACACTGTCAATGAAGCCTGGATTGATGATTGAATTGACAGAATCAGTAAATTTTACAAATTTCAAATGTCGTCATGCTTGTCAGTGCAATATGTATGATATTGGTCTTGTTTAGCCTCCTCACAAAGGATATGAAACAGTTTAGGCAGTTGAGATTTTGACACTTTTTAGTAAATATTCATTAAATGCATGATGTGTCTGCCACGGAACACATGGTGCAAAATCTGATAAAAACCGGCCCCTTGATTCCACACCTGATCACATCTAGCAGAGATACATTTTCTTCTTTGCATAATAATACTGTACACCTGTATAATCGCTAAGCAGCTTTAGGCACTTAATAATAGCAACATTTGACCTGGTTTCACTTTGTGGCGGATCAGAATCTGATAATTTCCGTATTACTTGCTAGCTGTGGCATAAAGGCCTCATTACCAATCCCCTTTATAAAGTTGTGATAAAATGTAAATGACTAATAACAAGAAATAATTTTGCATATTTAGTGTCATATCGTCACTGTGATCTATAATAAGCCATATCAGCTATTTATAAAACATCACACTCACACTCACATGCAAACAAATACTGCATTGTTGTGTCTAAAAATACCGTTTCTAACTCTGTGTAGCACTGTATGGTATTTTCATCCTACAAAATGCATCGAGTAAAATGCCATCCATTTTGCGTTCTAATTCGATGCTTCATGCTTTTTGCATTTCGTAAGACATTGTTTTCTGTCGCGTAGGACAATTAGTGTCACAAGCTTCGCTCTATCTTTTGGTCATAAGGTGAAACACAAAAGGGTTTGACCGTAGTAAGCAAGAATACTATGCATCAACCGATAAGCTTGTCAATAGGTAAATTCAGTGTCTTTTGAACCAGTGTTTATCTTTATTGTCTTTCAATCAGACGAATGGCGTCTGCAGGGTACCCTTTAATGCCACTTGGCTGTCTCAATGACACAAATTTATCGTGTGGTAAATATCAAGAGAACGTAACAAATGCTTTGTCCTACCGGGATATAACCTTTTTAACTGTCTAGTGCCCTTTGAGAACATCCCAATTTCACCTGAGACGGTGGACCTGACTCTTTCACTATACACTTTTCATCTGTATCACTGAGAACTGTTTATTTACGGACATGCAACATACTCGCATTACTTTTGATTGCTCAGGAATATACCAATTGATATCAACGTAATTTAGAGGCATTTAAACCGTAGATTTTGCGCTAAAAGTCGCCTTGGACCGTCAGAATTGCATCAAATTTTTGTTTTGATGTAACACTTACTTTCTGACACCTTTGCTCAACTTTTTTGGAATGACCAATTTGTGTCGATGCGACTCGCAGAAAGCCATAGCAGAACATCTCGCCAATGCTGGTGTAGCGAAAGCAATTATAAACGCCTATAGTGTCTTTTACTATGCCAAAGATGGTTGTTAGGGCAAAAAACAGACTGGGCTGGGATTGAATTTCAAGGCGTCGTCGTCCTCTGGCTTTCTAGAACCTCGATTTGGACATCCCAAAACCTTTCAGGGGCAATTACACAAGATATTGTTACTCGAACAACAGGTATTTCTCTAAAGTTTTGGATGTAGAATTGAACGAGGAATCCGATGGTATTAATATTAAAGCAATCCCTTCAGTCTGTAGAGAGCAACTGTGGAAAAATGCAAAACACGTTTTTTGGGGAATCGTCTACAAACACTATAGCAAATTGATCTGAAGACACTTTTACATGCTCCAATGCGTTTCTACGATTCTTTTGAGCATAGCAACACCTTAGTAGAAAACTTCATTTTCGAGGTGAAAACCTCCATCATTCAAAATCATCAATTTTTCCCTTGCTAGTACAAGGCAAAATTTGCCAAAAATCGATCATCAACTCGACCCCCTAAAAATCGCTGAAAAGTGATTCATAGCCTAATGTCAGGTCGTAGAACACGATTACACTTGTTTTGAGACTGAGATCGCGCTTCGTTGGCGAGATACAAGCGATTTGAGCTCTTGATTTTACAGTGATAAATACATTTGAGGGCTGCTCACTGAACATTGCGCTTATTAACATCAGATCTGATAGTCTGTAGTTTATCATCTAGCGAAACAGTGCATTATTCAATTCTTTGTCGAAATTCTTAGATGGATTTAATTGACTCGACAGCAAAAAAGCATAGTTTGTCAGCATGTTATATGGTTTTATTGGGCATTTAGTTCATGCGCTGAGGCTGATAAAATCCACCTTGTTGAGGTGGAGGAGGCACTCTTTTAGCCAATGGAGATGGGGCGGCAGCGTTCATGGGAGGTGGGGGAAGAGGGTTGTTACGAGGAGGAGGGGCCATTCCCATGGGCTGTTGCTGCTGAGGTGGTCCGCCCATCATACCTTGAGGAGGAGCCATTGGACGTTGTTGGTATTGCTGTTGGAACTGTTGTGGTGGAGGTGCTTGCTGTTGCTGTTGTTGCTGAGGAGGAGGATGCATCATACCAGCGCGAGGGGGGCCCTGAGGTGGAGGGGGAAGAGGATTGCCTTGTTGCGACATATGTCCACGACTCATGGGGGGAGGAGCGAATGCGCCTTGAGGTGGAGGAGGCAAGGCAGATTGCTGTTGTTGCTGATGATGATGAAGTGGTTGATGCTGATTGCGGGGCGATCCAACAAAAGCAGTAGAAGATGGCTGATTAGGGAAAGGTGAGGTGACACGCTTGGTGGGTGTGGAAGCCATCTTGGGGCTCTTCATCTTCTTGGCATTGGCAGCAGCGGCAATTGACATGGGAGGATCATTCCAAGCACCCTCAGGCTTCTTGGGAGGTGTGGATGCTTCTTGGGATTGAGTCCTAGCAACAGGTGCAATGCCTGTAATGGGTGGAGGAGCAGGAATGGTGGGGCGAGCAGCAGCAGCGGCGTTGGCACCGTAGTTGTTGTTACCGTATTGACCATTACCGCCATAAGCATCGTTATTATTGTAGCCACCGTAATTGGGTTGATTGTATCCATAGGATGGAGAGGCTGCACTGGCAGTAGCTGAGGTGCCTTGGGGAGCGTAGGCGTTGGTGGGGGCTCCAGTTGCGGTAGCAGGGGCGTATGAATTGGTGAGGGGAGCAGCTGTGGGAGTGTAAGCGCTGGTAGCAGCATAGTTAGCAGTGGCATTGGATGCAGTGGGAGCATAGGTGTTGCTGGTAGGAGCGTAGCTTTGAGCAGCCAATGGTGAGCGAACAGGTGCATAGGATGTCTGCTGTTGATGCTGGTGATTAGCGGCAGGTTGGTAGGATTGGTAACCGGATTGCTGCTGGTATTGAGAGGGCTGGCTGTAAGCTTTTTGAGTGTGTGCTTGCTGTGCTTGGCTCTCAGCAGCGAAAGCAGCAGCCTTGGTGGTGATGCCCTTGCTCTCAAATGGAGTAGCAGGCTGGGCGAATTGGCTAGCAACACTGACAGGGCAAGCTTGGTAGACACGGTCGCGGACAACAGAGAGCTTGTCAAATGTAGCCTTGCGATAGACAAGAGGCGTCAAACTCAAGTAGGTCAAGGCTGTGGTCAGTTTGCCCTGATCTGCCAGCAATTCAGCATATTCGCAGTACTTGTCATACAAGGGAGACAGGGGATATTCATAGGACATCTTTGTCTCGGAGGTCTCGTAGAGATCAGCGTCCTCAAAGGAAATCACCTTGCGGAAGATGGTGACCTTTTCGATCAAATGCTGCAGACTGGTGGCCTTGACATTCTCGGCGGCGTTCTCTTGTTGCACCTCTTCCTCTTGTTCTGCGATCCAGATACGGGACACCTTCTCCAGGTTGCCAGCAGCAAGGTAGCAGAGAGTGGCGTGGCGTCTGTACTCCTTGGCTTGCTCAGGCTCACTGCTAGAGCTCCAGCCTTCTTCAAGACGAGCGCCCAGAGCCTCGCAAAGAGGTCTAAAGTCTTCGGCCTTTGCAAAGGTACACAGCACAACAATGACAGACGTCCATTCTTCCAGCGACACGCTAGCAACAACAGAGCTCAAGTCCTCGTCAATGATGCTCTCCAACAAACGCAAGTAAGAGCTGGATTTGGACTGGCGTTGGAAATAGGCTTGCTGCGTACGGGCGAGGAGATCGCCTCCTCCACAGATGGCAAACAAGAGTGCGTCAGAGAGTCGGTCGGTGGAAAGACACACATTGACGGCTGATTCAAAGTCGCCCAGAACAACAGCGCGCGTGATGAGGCGGTCTGTTTCTGAGCTGCCCTCGGCGTACAGTTGCAGAGGTTCATGGGTGATGGCTGAATTGAGCGCATTTGCAGCAGCAGCAGCAGCGCTGATGCCTCCGTCGTCTTGTTCAGTTTCTGCGGGCTGCTCAACGGCATGGGTGTCGGTTTGAATCAGGAAATCGTCGCCAGCATCATCGCCACTAAAGAGATCAGAGGCAGAATGGCCAGCTTCGTCAGGCTTGGATTCCTTGAGCTCAGGTATGGTTTCACCCTCATCTGCGATGGCGGCAGCAGTAGCAGGCTCATCCTTGGGTTCCTCTGAGGAGGGTTCTTGCACAGTCTCTTCGGCATTCTCTTCCTCTGCATTCTCAGCAGCAGTGGCGTCTTCTCCTTGCTCCTCGTTCAATCCCTTTTTGTCGGCAGTGGCTTTAGCAACAGCAGCAATTACTTCTGACTTTTGGAATCCAAGGTAATTCATCAACTGTTCTCTGGCATCAGCAGCCAAAAGGGTCTTGATGACTTGCCAGCTCTCCTTTTCGTCCTTCTCGACAGCTTGTTGAACACGATCCTCGACGAGTTGCTCTACGCTTTGCTGCTCCAAAGCAGTTTCCAATTCGACAGCACGCTGGACAGTGTCCTTGTCGGTAACAATGGCATTGATATGAACAGTGCGAGGAACAGACTGTGGTGCAGGAGCTTGACCTGGAGGCAAGGCAGCAGCAGCTTGAGTGGCAGCCTGTCCAGCCTTGTTGTTGAAGGAGACCAGTTTACCGCCAAATCCAAATGTTGCACCCACAGGACAGCGAAGCCATTTGGGAGGATGTCTGAGCGCAAACGCAGAAGATGAGGGTGCGTTTGTATTGGCGGAAGCAGCGTTCAGTGCAGCAGAGAATGGATCGTCGTCAGTGATAGTTTGGTCGACGTTGCTGGATGTCTCTTCTGGATCGCTGGCAGCAGAATTCTGAAGAGAGTAAACGCCAATCTTGCCATCAAAGGAGGCGGAGGCCAGGAGATCAGGGTTGCGAGGACACCACTCGGTCTGGAAGGTCCAGTTGGTATCTTGAGCCAGTTCGCCCAGCAGTTCGCCAGAGTTGGGGTTCCAAATCAACGTCTTGCAATCCTTGCCACAAGACATGAGCAAATCAGAGTCTTGGCGACACCAAGAGACGCCCAAGACACCCTTGGAATGGCCAGCCAAGGTCTTTTCAGGAGAATGCGCATGACGGAGATCCCAGAGCGTAACCACAGGGTTTGAATCATCGTCAGATGCCGTTACTAATTGCGTAGCCTATTGCATACATCCATGTTAATAGGCTTCCTATGTAAGAGTGCTATCATCAACCTACCACATCGGGATGCCAAACAACAGAGGAGATGCTTCTGCGGCCAGCATGGATGCCGCCCGTGTTGGGAGCAGAGAGGGTCATGACTTCCTTGCGATTACGCAGATCCCAAACAACAGTGTGGCCAGTGGAAGACGACGTAGCCAAGATGTGCTGCACTTGGCCGTTCCAGCCTACGCTGGTGATGTCGTCTAGTTTCTGCGATTTCTGGCCAGGCGTATAAGGTGTATCAGGCTTGGTGAGATCCCAAATGTAGACTTCATTGTTACTGCCAGCTGAAGCCAATAGATTATGTTGAAACTTATTGAAATCGAGACCACGAATCTGACCTGTGTGAGTAGGATTGGACAGAATCTTGGCTTCCTCGTCGCTTGAATAGGTGTCAGTTATCTGTGGCCCTCCCCCCCCCCCATCCATGCAATCTGTAGTACTGTACCTCTTGCCGTCGATGATCTTGCTAGGATCCCAAAGCGACAATTCGCCGTTTTCTAAACCGCCAGCAAGGATGCCGTAGGGACTGGAGGACGATACATTTCCCCACACCAGCTTGTTGAATCTACAGTGTATTTGGAGAATGAGTTACGGGTGGGCAGGATCCACTACTGTCATCTGCAGTACCTTGAGGGGCTGGCGATTTTGCCAGCAGATTCAATACAATGAGATGGCGACGAAAGATCGAGCCTGAAGAGCTCAAGCTCTGACGCGTTGGAGAAGGAATCATCTAGAGCACCAGCAGCGGTACCAGCGGCAATGATGGGGGCTTGCTGTCCTGGACTCCAGGCAAAGACAGCCGTTCTATTAATCTCATCAAGTCTCTTTACCATACTATGTAGATTCTGCTCTGGATTGGATTAGGCGAAAGGCAAGTTGCTACCAAATTACAGTAATTACCTAGTAACCAATGTGATGTATAGAGTAAAGTTTAAAAAGAATGAAAGAGAGAGAGAGAGATTGGAGGTATACTGCTACATTGATACGTGTTGGCTTCTCCAAAGGTCAACTGAGTACTAAATGTTGTCGTCACATTCGCTCTGTGAGGATGCAAAACGCAGGACAAACAATGTCAATTGGCTTCTTTAGAACTGTGGTTGATTTAACTGGCATTGAAGCTATTCACAGCCATTTTCTGCTCGAAAGGATTCCCGTCAGAGCCATCAAGCATGTCTGTATACAGCACTTTTTTCCGACATGACAACGAAGAGGACAGTTTGCAGTGAGTACATGTTGGATCCAGTACAGCAATAGCCCACTCACTCACTCGGTGCAGATCAATCGTCGCAGTGATACTGGATACGCTAAAGAAACGCTCAACGGAGGCGTCAGAGGCAAACACGTCGGTATCCGCGGAGCCCTGGGCTCTTGTCATTACAAAGGATGTCGAGTCTATCAACAGTGCATTAGCCAAGCGATTTTATCAAAAGCCGGATGACCGGATGTGGTTTGATTCCATTCAAATATGGTAAAAAAAGACCCATTTATACATTGCTTGCACACTGAAAAGGATCTCCTTTAGCCGCATCGATGCTGTGAATCAATTAAAGACCAAGCTGTGCTCGCTGCATGTGCCTGTGCAAGAGCAAAAGAACGACATTCTGGACATCATTGAGTACGAGAAACAGGGCCAATCGCCAAGCATGGTCATCGTCCTCGGTGCGATTGACTATCTGTCGCTTGATCCATCACTGAATGAAACGCAGTATCTGACCACCAGGTAAAGAAATGAAAAAATTTTCGCTTTTTCTCAATAGGAAAGGTATGACACAAATGACTAACGAGCTCTGCTGTGGAACCAATGGCAGTTTCAATGAATTAAGCAATTTGCTGGCTTGTCTCTTGGAATCTAGCATCTACCTGAGTACAAGGAATGCTCGAGTCAATATGAATCATCCTGTCGAGTTGCTCTTGACCGACGCCTTGCCCTCCAATGTCAATGATGTAATGAATGGATTTCAGCGATCCTACATTGCCAAACTACTCCAAATACTGCACTATTATTTAGACCATGTCTACAATACACCCAACATATAAAAAAAGAATAGCGGATAACTCGGAAGCGCTGCTTGTAGCTTATCGAGCCAATTGGAGTTTTACAAAACGATAATCTCTTTCGGTGCATCTTTTGACAAGGGACCACCACAGTCTCAAATAGAGTTTATGGCGCCTCTTGAAGGATGAAATGGTATAAATACACGTCAAATCGAAAACAGGGCTTTTACTTTTCTTAAATTTATTTATTATATCCATACAAAAACATTTACATTACAAAATGAACTCTTCAAATACTACATCAAATAACAGCTTTGGCTTGATTAACCTGGATTCCTTGGATGACTGGTTAGAAAGCGATCTTCGTCAATCTGGTATCATCTTGCCTGCCCAGCCCAATGACAAGCCTGCCGTGGCTCTTGCCACTCCTGTCACTCCTGCTCAAATTCTCATGGCTTCTCCTCCAATTTCTGAATGCACACCTCGTATGGATCCTCTGCTAGAACTGTCTACTCCCAAGATCAAGTATGAGCCTCTCTCTCCCATGGAAACTCCCAAGATTGAACCCCAAGACCTCTGCAACAACACAAGATCATCAATTGACATTCAACCATTTATTAAGGCACTCTCACTATTAAGCTCAATTCAACATCAAGATAAACAACAAAGAACACAACAACAGCAACAGCAACACACACAACAACACACACAACAACACAAGCGTCAAAGAAGCGAGTCGATAGATGAAGATCAGCCTCAAGATTTGGTAGCTTTAAAACGACAAAGAAACACTGATGCAGCAAGAAGATCTCGCCAACGCAAGGCCTTGAAGATGGACTCTTTGGAGAAGCGCGTGATGGATTTGGAAGCCGAGAATGAACGCTTAAGGTTACGTGCTGCAGTTGCCGAGAGTGAGCGCGCCAACATTGAAGCCAAGGAGAAGAGAAGCAGAGTTCGAATTTTGGAACTGGAAAGACAGCTTGCCGACACTCACAGATCATTATTACGACACAACAACAACAACAAGGACTCGACGACAGCAATGGCAGTAAAGGTCTAATGACATTCACCACCCTCATCTATGTAGTCATCACATCACACCATTCATTTTTTGATTTTTTTGTTTGCTATATCAATTTTCTTGTGTTGATATTTGAAACAATAACAATACTTTAATGCGATAAACTATTATACAAACTCAAGGAGGTTGTGATCTATCGCACCTTCTTAACCATCCACACAAAGCGTGTACCCCATGACTTGATAGTGTCGAAAAAATGTTCTTTTTTCATGGCTCTTTTGATAGACTGGTCTTCTCGCTAACCCCCTCCCTTTATACCAACTCTTATTTATGACAGTTTACTAACTAGATTGATTTTTTTCTCTATCTATTAGGTGCTTCTTTATGTTTAATGAAAAAAGAACTTAAAGACAATTCCTCTTCTGGTTCTTTTATGTTTTAATGAGAAAAGAAACATTTAAGATACATCTTCTGGTCTTTTTGAAAAAAAAGTAGTTCTTCTGGTTCTTTATGTTTTAATGAGAAAAGAAACATTTAGATACATCTTCTGGTTCTTTTAAAGCTTAAATGAGAAAAAGAGCGTTTAAAAGATACATCTCTCTGTAGGGCTTTCTTTTGACATGTTTTAATGAGAAAATAAGCATGGATAAAGTGGGCATGGTTCTTTGGTTGCTTTCATGAGAAAATAAGCATCTTAAAGATAACTCTCTCTTCTTGGGATTTCCCGCATGTTTTAATGAAAAAATAAACATAAAGGATTGTTGGTTTACTAGGTATCACATTCTTGTAAATTTGCTATAGATTACTAGATGCTTTTTTTTTTTTTGTATTGTAGGTTTCGACATGCTATAGCGACCCTCACGATTTTGTCAATGAACCAGCAACTTCGAAGACGATTTTTGAGCAAACTACGATCCAACGCTTCTTACGATCCAACATTTCTTACGATCCAACATTTCTTACGAACATTAGCCGAGCATCACTAATTGTCGTCGATTGCTAGTTTCAGCGAATGCAACATTTGATACTACACTTTCCTTTTCAAAGTCGATAATCTTTTTTTCGTGAGCACCGATATCAATCAAACAGCTTTTTTTTCTTTTTTTTTTTACACGGTGGAATCGTACAGTTGCCATTTTCGAATATTTTGGATGCCTCCAGCCTTGATTGGTTTTAGTTTGAGTCGATTACTTGACATTGAAAGAGTCATTCTACGTTTTTAAAGTTTGCACCAAGGTCCGAAATCCTTCTCGTTTGTATTGCGATCGATACGAAATCGATACGAAATCGCATATTCGACATATTATGGATTTGCAATCAAGGTTTTTTTTAGACTTGTCTGGTTTAATGAAAAATTGACATAACGAGTAAAACTTGGAAAAAGCTTATATCTAGAGAGACGGATGATGGCTGATGATAGTCAAAAAGCTGAATGAACATCGGAACATCTGTGGTTACATCTGTCTGTCTCTCATTAATACATGAACCCGAATATGCGTGCTTAAATTGAAATGTTAAACTCGTTACATAAGTGATAGGAAGTGTTCGTGTTTTAGTCTCAAACGAAAACTGTGAATGTTCTCTTGTAAGATTTCAAAAGAATGACATTTCAAATATCAATCGAACATTGTATGGAAGCCCACAAAAAATAAGGCTTGTGGCGAAAGAATATGAAAAGAACTAGATTCATGTTCTAAACTATATTTGCATGTTACATTTGATCCCATATATTACTTTCAGTAAATCAGGACAGCTACCGTTTCTGCACCCAGATGAAATGATCGAATAGAAATGACAAGTTGGATCCCTATCATTTTCAAATGCCTTCCTTTTGAAATAACGATATAGGACAAATTATACCCCATCTTTCATGTTAACATGTATAATCAACGGTAGTCAGAATTTGCGTTTGAGCTTCTCCTATCTTTAATTTCGTGAAGGATACACAAGGAAAAAAAGTCGAAATGAAAAATTTTTACAATGGGATTTCTGCAGTCCTGGATGTATGATTTACTATTCTCAGAAAGCACGTTTTGATTTAACAAATCTGACAGACGAATGAAAACAGCAATCATCGACTGATTTTCTCACGATTATACGGTATGTGTTCTTTTGGAAAGTGTTGCTGAAACCATTTTTTAAGGTGAGTTCTTTTGCCTGTGACCTCACATGGTGTCCAAATGTAGTATCATGGTGCCATCTCTTCCTTGTCGTGGATCAATGAAACTTTGCTGAGTGTACATGGATGATATATAAAAAAAAATACAAAGCTTCTAGCGATTATTACTGTGGCCAAACGATAGAAACACTAGTAAAGGATCATTTAGTTCTTTGCAGTGAGCAGGAAAAGAAGGAAATCCCAGATTTTGGAAATCTGATACTACTTTAGAGCGAACATACGCAGGCATCATCACTGAAAGAGCACTATAATAGGTTGTTTATTGAGCAATATTTGGGATGTCATAGCTGGTGGTGCTAATGGTATTAGAAACCTCTGCTGTGCTTCATTCTGATATGATTTCAGTCGTTACATCATGACTAAACATTTGTTCGTTTTTCTCTTGAAAACACTCTTTAAATGACGTAGGATACATTATGGCTCTCCATCAGCTTCTATACCTATCATTTTGGCTTCACCAAAGCTAGAAAGGCTGTTGGTTATCAGTTATCCTTGCTCATAACTATTTACAATAGCTGCAACCACTCAGGATCATTATTTGCTTTGATATAGTCTTGGAAATCTTTCAGGGCGACTATGAAGGAAGCATTCCTATGCGTTGCTATCCGAGCAAATTCATTAATATGTACCAATGTATACGAATATAGATTCCAAAATGGCATTTATCATGGTCTTTCTCGTTAATTCTCAAATATTAGGCACAGTAAAAGACTACACGCACTTGTGTTGCACAGGTGCGAGTACCATACATGCTACATGCCCTGGTATCTGCTCTCACTTTCTTTCTCTCTGGAAATCGATGATTCGCATTTGCCATTTCCTTGAAGTGATGTGCTGAAAAAAAAAAAGAAAAATAAGAAAGTTTCTGTGATTTCGGCTTGTGTATTATAGATAAATTGCATTTCTTCAATGAGAGGGTCACGCCTCTATTCTTAATGTTCCAGATTTTCAACATTTGGGTTACTCCTTTGTCTCCATCTTTTTATAGTGATGCCACAAACGAATCAGGCAATAAATTTGAAGTGCGTTCAACACACACGACATCAAGTGACAATGACTAGCACGTATCTTATAGTTTGACATTGTACATGAATTATTTGATTCGACTGTACATGGTAGCATGTACTCCTCAGAACAAATACTCAATTGGAAAATTTGATTTTTTATCAATTTCTATACGAATTTATTTTTTGTCATCTGTAAAAGTTTGATATATATGTTGTACTTTAAAAGAATAGGAGACAAAATATTTGTTTGTTGGGTGATGTACTATTATATTCACAAAGTTTTACATTATCAAAATGAAAAAGGAGGAGGGAAGTAATGATATGAGGGATATGAGGATATGAGGAGGTAGTATGTGTACGATATAGCTATGAGATCAACTGATAGTATATCACTTTACAGGAAGGTTACAAGAAATTTTACAAAGGAGTGGAAAGGAGAGTGTGATTGTTATTGTAGGCCTCGATAATAGACAATCTATTGGATATACCAATCGACCTTGAGGATACCAGTATCGAATTTACCAATTTGTGCAAAGGCAGCAGGAGAGAGATCAATGTGAGTCTTGTCACAGCTTTCACAAGCATCCTTGATGGTAACAGTAACACTCTTGCCGTTGGCCTTGTTGACAACCTTGACCTTCTTGTTACAGTACTTGCTTTCATGACTGTAACTACCGTAGAGAGAGCCACCAATAGCAGCAATGTAATCATTATTGTCATTCCAGTCGCCACAAGCACCTTGATTGGGAGTAAAGAAGGTAGCCTTGCCACTGTAATGTTCACCGCCGGAAGAGGAGGCGGATCCACCTGACGACTTCTTGGTAGTCTTCTTGGTAGTCTTCTTGGTAGTCTTCTTGGTAGTCTTCTTGGTGGTCTTCTTGGTGGTCTTCTTAGTGGTCTTCTTGGTAGTCTTCTTGGTAGTCTTCTTGGTAGTCTTCTTCTTGGTGGTAGTCTTTCTTCTTCTGGTGCTGTGCTTGGACTTCTTGGTAGAGGTAGAGGGAGTAGTAGAGACATCCTTGTTACATTTGATCTCTTCAATGAATCTGAGAGGAACGTAGACTTGGGTCTTCTTCTTGTTGTCATTGTACTCATCAGGCTTGTTATACCATTTGGCAGTGATATTACATTCATTACCGGAGTGAGTGACACGGTTGGCATCTTGGAATGAGAAGTTCTTCTTTGACTTGAAGATGACAGTGGTGATGACATTGTCGGTATCATTGCTGGTGGGCTTGCAGTCATTGTTACCAACATCAATGTTGCCGCGAATTCTGAGATGGGTGTCCGAGGGTCTCAACTTGGCCTTCTCAATTGATAATTGACAAGCAGTGTCGGCGATGGCAGTGCCAACAGCAGCCAACATGACAACGAGGATACAGGATTGGAGTTGCATTTTCAAATTCTTTCTAGAGGTGATTGATATATGAAATGAAATGGAATTGGCTTTTTTTAATGATAAAAAAAGGGTAGAATTTAGAAAATGTAGTAGAAACTAAGGGAATGAAAACGAGGTTGTTAAAAAGTAGTTGACTATTTATACAAAAATTGATTGTTGCATCCGTTGTATTACATTTTACCAAGGTATGCTAAAACGTATTGTTACCCGCATTTTTTTCCTGCTATTACTTGACAAACGAAGCACAAGGTATCGTAAAAAGAGAAAGCAATTTATTATGGTGTTACACGGCGTAAAAAATCAAGGGATCTCTGTCTTCTGGCTCAAGTAGACCGTTGCATCATAACAATTTCTGTAACTTGGGTATATAGAGTTTGCAGGAAACGAGGTCAGTTTGAATAGCTAATTAAGAATTGTATATATTAGTCAATGGAGAGGATGTCTATTGTACCTGAAAAGGCATGAGCGATTTCTGAGTTGGCAAGCATCTTACAGATTATAGCTTGTCTTTGAAGCAAAGTTTGTAATTGGGTAGCACATATCACTTGTGATTTTCTGTATTTCTCATTATTATTGAGAATTCTTGGTCTAATGCTTTGTTACAAAGAGTACAATGATAAATTGCCCCTTTTTTCACATTGTTTAAAGAAAACCATTGAGATTGAGGATGGTATCTTCAATGCAATGGCAAAAAATGATGAAACGGGATCGAGATTTGAAAAAAGGAAATGCCGGCCGAGTGTATTACGACGATGAACAGGGTACATGCCACCTCATTGTCTTGCTATTTGTAATTGATGGGGACGGGGGGAGGTGGTATTATTACCCAACGCACGAATGCACACATGCGAGCATGCTTTACCTATCGCCTGAATGGCGGAGATGGCACAAAATAGGCTTTTGTTACTCCACGTACTCAGCATTCGATACACCTCATACGCCTTGACCGCATTTTGCTTCGACGTTAATTAGCAGCGTAATACATCGATTTGATCTCCTACTCATTGAGCATGCTTGCTGCCTATTTTCCTGTTCTTGTTTACTGTCTCAAGTTGGTCAGAATTGCTGATTTGATGTCTTTAGACCCATTGCGTAAATGGAAGGGGGTAGGAGAAGACGCAATTCATTAAATTCTCGGCTTGTACCTTACTGTTTCACAGAGTAGCGGTGTAGTAACGATATTGTACCTTAAAAACTATGCCCAAAGAAGACTCAAGATGGAACATTCATTATCCTAGTGTCTTTTGAGCGAAGCAATCTGGACCCTTTCTGACTTTACTAATAAATTTGGTAATCATGTATACAACAGCAAGAATTGGAATGACATGCGATTTCACGCAAGGTGCGAAGGAAACCTGAAAAGATAGATGAAAACTCATCAGATTATTCTATATTACATTTATGGCAATGCTGATCTAGACATGTACCCGAATTTTATCGTTTTTAAAGGGTGCTCTCCGTCATCACCGAAATCATTATCATTATCACATCTCTTTGTTGGGTTGCATGCCACAAACCGCACCGTTACGATGAATAATGGCTACACAAACTCACAAACCAGGAGGTGATTTGAAAGGGCACCGTTAAACTATGACATTTTTCGCATCAACTCATACAATTCTGGTTCATAATATACAATGGAATAGATTCCACTAACGAAACAATGCTAAAGGAGATACCGTGCTACAAAACTGATTCCACACTCTCTATCGTGAAGGGCAAAATCTCCTCTTGGGCGACTAATGACAGGCATTTTTTGTGAAACACTTACAGCCCTCTCGGATCAGTACCAATTCGTTCGCAAACCTGTTTGGTCTATAAAGATTTGCAATATTTCAAGTGGAATGTTTAGTATACGTTTCCGTGCACTCTACGGAATCTATTTGTACTCTAGTATCTTATTTTGAAGAAAGCGAAATCATGTTGTTTCGCATTTATTTCCATGTATTGCGATGGATGGCCGAGAATATTAAAAGTGCTACTGACTCGTACTACTTTAAGTTACTTGATTTGTAGCAGTAGGAGGTAACAATCATGAATAATGCGAGAGGCGGGTGCTATGTGCAGTGTCCAGGAGCGGGAGACGCATCATATGGAGAGTAGCTGTCGTTACATGTAAAAGACGGGATCCCACACCAAAAATCAGAACCTTGCCTCTAGTACAACCAAAGTGATGCGCATGCTGTCATCCTCCAGAGCAACATAAACAAAGCCATGCTTGGGAACATTTCAAATGATAATGGTATACTGTTGCCTATGTAAGCACCTGGCGTTTCCTGACATGTCGTACGATTACATGGTGCTCGAATACAAAAGATGTGCTTACTTTCATATCAAGTTATATCTGTAGCTCACAACGACTTCCTTGAATGTATTGTCTTTTCTTATTCGCCTTACAACAAGTTTGAAGTACAAAAAGCTTGATACTATGTACAGACCTTAGTTGGTAGTCCTAAAGCTTGAATAAGGTCGTAAACAAGTGCATATAGTTCATATGATTGCACTTCAAGGGCAGCCTTTTTCATTGTTCATTATAAATGGCCAATCCATGTCGATACGGCTTAGAAAGCCATAGGAAACATCTCATTGATCGGAAGCTGTCATCTGAGCCCAAAAAACGTGCCCAATATCGAGGAGAGACCTTTAACGTATATATACTCAAATATCAGATTTCACAATGCAGCAGCATGCAATTGGAACCTCCAGAGTAACACCGGCAGAGATTGAGCATACCAAAAGCAATTATAAGCGTCTACAGTGTCTTTTTACTATACAAAAGGTGTTGCCAGGGCAAAATACAGCCTGAGCTGGGATTGAATTTTGGAGCTGCCACTGGTCCACCAGATTCTTGTTTTGGACATCCCAAAACCTTTCAAGGGAAATTACACAAGATTTTTCTACTCGAACAACATGTATTTCTCTACAGTTTTAGATGCAAAATTGAGCGAGGAATTCAATGGTGTTAATTTCAAAGCGATCCTTTGGGTTTGTGGAGAGTAACTGTAAAAAAACGCAAAACACGTTTTCTGGGGAAACGTCTACAAACACTATAATAAAATGATCTGAAGACACTTTTACATGCTGCAATGCGTTTCTACAATTGTTTTGAGCATAGGAACACCTTAGTAGAAAACTTCATTTT